>OX328132.1:90996813-91156813 GCA_946811695.1 Gonocerus acuteangulatus | reverse complement strand
TACGCTGAATGGGCCAAGAATAACGTCGGATTCGGCAATTCTATTTAGGTAGCGGACGAGTTAGAAAAGCCTCTTCGCCCTCGGCCTGTCTGGCTTCTAGAGAGGCAGGTCAGGCATGTATATCTATATAAATAATGAGCTAAGAATTCCTTATATTTTCATCAAAATCACGCATTAATAAAGGCGTTAATAATTTTCGGCCTTTTTGAATTAAATTAAAATTCTTACCTTCTTATGGATTCGCCTGTTGGTTCAGAATATACACAAAAACATTTGAGTCGACGACAATGGATTTTAATATTTATATTTTTATTTTGCCAAACAAAACTTGAAGACGTGATTTATTATCTTTAATATAACGTTTTTGGTGTACGTTAATTCAAAATCTGCTTCTACTAATTATGCCGATAAATCGAATATGAATGAGGAAATGTTAGAATTAATATTTTTACTTTGTATTTTATAAAATTAATTAAAATGAATAAGCTATTTTTCTGGGACAACCCTATAATCACAAAAAGCAGTTACGTGACATAAAGTAAATCAATAAGTGTAACTCTCAATAAATTATTATTCACTTAAAACTAAATTATGAAATTAAACTTCATCTGAAAACGAAGAAAACATTGAATGTGACAGAGAAGGGAGGAGAGATTGCTTCTATAAATATATCCATTAAAGATTAAAATATTTTATTTATTTGTGAGCACCCGCAACGAAGGCGATTCGCCCCAAATTAAAATAAATAATGACCCAAAATCTCAATAATGTTTCTGTTTAGGCGGAAAAAAGGATTAAAGATAAATATTTGCATTTTTCAAACAAAATCACGAAATAAAACAAAACGAAACAAAGAACACGTATGTATTAGGTAGACTAATAAATTGACTCGTAGGCTTCCACGGTCTGAGTCATTAAACATATTATAGTCTTCTGGTATTGACCGTGTCACAAACTTCTTTGCCGACGTTTCGCTAGTCATACTGCCAGCTTCCTCAGGGCCCTGAGGAAGCTGGCAGTATGACTAGCGAAACGTCGGCAAAGAAATTTGTGACACGGTCAATAGTAGAAGACTATAATATAGACTAATAACTTCTTGAGCATTAAAAACATGCGTGGGATTGGCTTTGACTCCCTACCATACCAATTAGTGTTCGAATCTTTCATGACTTACCTGAACCTGCTCAAAAAAATCTGTGACCAATTTTCGTAAACATAGGAGGCATATTAGTACCCATAGACAAATTAATATCGTTAACGTGCAATGTTACTTTTAGCGCGGTTCCTCCCTCGCTTTTGAGGTTGACCTCATGACGCAATCAGGAATGGCCAATACGAAAATTTCATGTTTCAGATCTCATAGATCAATAATATAACGGTGGTTCAAATTTGTATATATATATATATATATATATATATATATATATATATATATATATATATATATATGTATTAAAAAAAAAATCAATCCCGTAACAGGTCTCGAGGGCCCTGAGGGGCAGGTACTATACACTAGGGAGATAGTGTGGTCAGTACTATGCTCCGGTCGCCTGATTTTCCCCTTGGATGCTTCGACTGCTAGAGTCATTCGCACCCAAGGTACCCATTGATAAATTTATTGAAGGCTGGGTTGGCCTAGGGACGGTCAGGGAGGACGAATTCAACCCATGAACGAAGACACTAGAAGAAAATATCTTTAGTGCTTGCTCGGGATTTGAACTCAGGTCCTCCTACTTATTAGTCCAGTGCTCTACCACTGAGCTAACCTCGACCCCTTATATATATATATATATATATATATATATATATATATATATATGATTGATTGCTGAGACGGCTTCTCTCTCCGGCGGTGTTATTCCTCTCCTTTCTGCAATATTTCGTCGGGTTCATCTCCGACTTCTTCAGGCTGCTATGTGTCGTCCTCGGCGGTTGTCAAGGGAATGATTTTTTCCTGGAATTTCCCTCCTTTATAGCCCTGCTTCGTAGACTATGCGGGCCAATGGTGTAGGGGGTCCGTGGGCCAATAGGGCTCCAGGGCTGTCTTCGTCGTTCGTCCGTCGTCTGTAGTTCATCAGTGGTCCGTGTGGGGCGCTGGTCTTCAGTCCTTGTTTTCTCCTCTCAGTGGTCCGTGTGGGGCGCCCCACACGGACCACTGATGATCTACAGACGACGGACGAACGACGAAGACAGCCCTCGAGCCCTATTGGACCACGGACCACCTACACCATTGGCCCGCAATGGTGTCTACGAAGCAGGGCTATAAAGGAGGGAGGATAAAATATTTTATTAACAGACATAAAAAGTTTTAGTAACTTTGTTTACTTTCCTTAATATCTCGAAAAAGGTTGAGAATCTTGGTAAACGGAAGAATACCATTAGAAAGCTTATTAAATGCTCTAAAAAAAAGGTTCTAATGAAAGTTTTGATTAGGCGATGTCAATCGGAGAAATAAGAGCTTAAAACTTTAAAGTAATTGATTTCGCTTATTCGAACAGTTCTTTTTGTCTGTTTTTATTCCTTGTTATTTTTTAACTGCTTATAGTTGGATAATGTATTTGATAATAAATCAGGTTAAGAAAAATAAGAAAAACAATTTAATCTTAGAGATATGGATTTCCAAGATATAGCTTTTCAAATGCCTAGCGGGGTCCTTCCTAGGGTGGATGGGTCCTACAAATAATAAGGAATAACAAACAGACAAAAAGAACAGTTCGAATAAGCGAAATCAATTACTTTAAAGTTTTAAGCTCTTATTTCTCCGATTGACATCGCCTAATCAAAACTTTCATTAGAACCTTTTTTTTAGAGCATTTAATAAGCTTTCTAATGGTATTCATCCGTTTACCAAGATTCTCAACCTTTTTCGAGATATTAAGGAAAGTAAACAAAGTTACTAAAACTTTTTATGTCTGTTAATAAAATATTTTATTCTAACCCTTCCTTAACTCCAAACGTAACCAAAATTTCAACATATTAGTTTTGATGTAAGTAGAACATGCAGAAAAGGTTTCAACTGAATCCCATGATTCTAAGTATCCAAACCAAAAACGGTATTCAAAAAATATTTTTCCAATTTTCTCGAAAACGGTTAAAGTTATTGCCTTGAAAATGGTTTCATTCGTTTTCCTAGCCCAGGTGTCATATAAAACGAGTACTTAGAAGCTTATGAACTCAAAAACGTAAGCGTTACGATTTTTTTTGCGCGAATTTCGCCCCAAACGCCATCTTCCAGTAGGCGGATTTTGCTGGTTAACGAACTTGACCTTTCAAATTGGACGAAGGATTTTTGTACCAAATTTCATCAAAATCGGACCATTCGTCTTCTATTTAGAGAGCGAACAGACAAATATATATATATATATATATATATATATATATATATATATATATATATATATATATAAATAAATATATACATATATATATATATATATATACAAATTTGAACCACCGTTATTTTCGGTCTCTAGGGGTTCTGAAACGCGAAATTTTCTAGTCGGCACTTCCGGATTGTTTCATTGTATCAACCCTATAAGCGGGGTTCCTCCCTATGGGGGAGGGAGGAACCGCGCTAAAACAATACAATCTCATTTGAAGACATCTGCTGAATAACCAGTGGCTTTCTGGCATATTACAGACATTTCCGTACCTCTGTTTATAGCAATAAGTGAATCAAATTTCTAATCACAATGCTGGTTCATAAGCCAGTAGCCATCACTTATTAATAAATAAATAAAGGAATGGAGGCAGTTATTGGTAGGTTTTGATTTTTCATGAGAAATATAAGATAAAATCTCAATGAGAAGAAAGATTTAAGGCACCACAACAGGAAACTGACTGTATCCTAATTGGAAATTATTCCATCCTCTGTCTCATCATTCGCTCCTGGAAACACTGTTTCTCATTTTCCTACCTAGTTTTACTAACACACTGAAAACAAAATTGTAATCGTCCGCATCTATAATAGGATATATCAGTAGGTACGGTGTCCGTTTCTGAGGCTGATGAACGAAAATCATCTCTTGACTTCGTATTACCGCAACGGCTAACTACATTTCATTACTAATATTTTGCTGCTGCAATCATCTTTTTATATGTATTGTCTTTTTATATGTATCATATTTTTATATGTCTCACATTTTAAGGATGATCTAGGAGGACAAGTATCGTTGAAAGGTGTGTTCATTCTGGTAAAATAACGAAAAATTTTGTATGGCACGAAATTCAAAATGGTTTAAATTAAAGTAACGCCAGATGAGCCAACCACAAAACCACGGCTATAAACATGCGGCCCGTGGGCCGAAGATTGAATATGGATGGCTGTTCTATAACTACCTAAATTCCTTCAGTGCAAAAAATTAATAATTAGTCGCATGCATCATCAAATCCAGCTGAATGGAGCGGAGGCTATTTAAAAATGGTGTAAATAATGAACAAATTATAAAACACTAAAAAGAGATCCTGAAATAAGATATTGGCGCTAGGATTGGTTTCTTATCGCTGGAATGAATCTCTTATCAGCTTCACTAGATCGGCCATCCGCCAAGCCCAGCAGTTCTTGAGCTTCCCGTTGATGATGGATTTCATTCCACTTCGTTTTTCTCTTTTCCTACTCGCGTTCCAGACCTCTTACACCCATCATTTTACACTTCGGATCCAAGATTTACTCACTTCCCGCTTGGAGTAGATTGGCAAAGTGCCCAGGTGACGTAGTTCGGCCAATATAAACGGTTGCAAGAATCTCAGCCTCTCTGCAGCTTACATTTAGGTCCATTGAGGTGAATCTTACGTATTTATTTCTTGCTATACGGAAGCAAACTCACTTATGACGTCGACCCGATGACGCAATCCGGACGTACTGACAACAAATGTCTTTTTATAACCCATAGTTTTGAAAAGAATGTCATGTATATACACAGGATTCCAAAAAAAAAAAAACAAAAAACCGGCTCACTTTGGATTTCTAGATAATTCAGAAATCCAAAGTGAGCCGTTTACCTGGTCTAGGCGCATGGTAGTGCGCCAGGCCAAGTTCCGGCCAAAGCATACTCTGTGTATATTACAGGCGGTCTTAGAGCCGATTTTTACCCTCTCATAACTTTCAACCAGGTAAAGATAAAAATATGAAATTTTTCACAGTTATTATAATACTAGATGTGAGCAAAACTGGACATTTTCATAATTCTACATCGAATAGTTTCTGAGATATAAGCGATCGAAAATCGGGATTTATAGGACTCACTCACTCACTGACTCATCAAAATTATTAGGCACTTCCCATGATGCTAGAGACTTGAAATTTTGCATGAAGATAGATATGAAGACGTTATTAAAGGAAAAAATCGAAAAATCGCGAAAAGTTGTGTTTGACTCCGCTTCCGGGGCGGGGGCGTGCCAGTTTTGTACTTCCTTCGGAAACCCATCATTCCGTCCGAAACCCATGATGTGGGGTATCAAATGAATTGTCTCGGTATGAAGAACCTATATTTGATGTTTTAAGAAACAATTTGACGCATATAGGCTCGGTAAAAATCTTATACCAGCTGTCTGTCTGTATGTTTGTTCCTCTTACAAATCCGTACCGTTTGACCGATTTTGACCAAACTTGGGACAGGAGATGGGCCTTGATAGGGGGAGAATCGTAGGCTAGGTTAAATTGTCTATCAGCTGTCTGTCTGTCTGTTTGTTCCTTATACAAATACACACCGTTTGACCGATTTTGACAAAATTTGACACACATGTCGGTCTTTATCCGGGTAGTGTCATAGGCTAGTCAAAATCGTCTGTCTGCATGTTTGTACCTTACACAAATTTACACCATTTGACCGATTTTGACTAAACTTGGCACACAGGTAGGCCTTGGTCCGGGGAATGCACTAGGCTAGGTAAAAAAGGTCTTTCAGCTGTCTGTCTGTATGTTTGTTCCTTATACAAATTCACACGGTTTGGCCTATTTTGACCAAATTTGGCACGCAGGTAGGTCATGATACGGGAGTGTCATATTACCTATGACGTTTTCTACTTTTGTTCCATCGAAATGCAATCATTCCTTCTGAAACCCATCATGTGGGGTATCAAATGAATCGTCTTGGTAAGGATAACCTATATTTGATGTTTTAAAAAACATTTCGACGAATCTTCACAAAAACAGTTGTGACTTCTTTCTTAAATGTAGTAAATAAAGTCGTAGGGGTTCACTGCATAATATACTTCAAAGCAGATACTGAGTTATTCAAAGTCGAGCCATCTAAATTACAAAGTTTAGGACCACAAACCGAAAATGTATCGTCTTTGTTCTTATATTTTTCTTGAAGGCCTTCTGCACTTTCCCTATTGTGATCTTTATCCTCGGGATAAGGTTCCTGTGTTTTACAGTGTAATAGTTTAGTTACGAGAGCAATCAATTTGTCATTTAGAGTACTGTCATCTGGAAGAGCTTCTAACTTTTCTAGTCTAGTGATTAGATGTATGTAGGTTGATTATTGATATCAAATATCAAGCAGTAAGGAGAACCTTGTGCAGAATACATAGACCCTGGTTTTATATGAAGTACAAAAGCCATTAGGTATGCGGCAACTAAATGCTATTTAATACTTAGAAAAAAGTAATGAGATCCCCCAAAAAACATAAATGTGAAATAGAGGCCAAGTTCCTGCCCCCACAAAGAAACACTCCCTTCCTCAAAAATATCCCCTCCTAAAACCCCCCAAAAACGCCTTACCATTTTACACTCCAAAAAAGTAGTATGATTTGGTGTATTAATTTAACCAAAAATATTTTCCAATACAAGAGATGATACAAGAAAGAAATGTCCAAGTTCATTACTTGGAAGACCTCATAGTTACTTACTAAGAACAGTAAGTAAAAATACTTATATCCAGTTACTAAAATATCACTTTCCTCAACCAGGTATATTCTTAAACTTGGCAATGTTTAGTTTTTCTCTTTGCCAAGTTTAAGAATATACCTGGTTGAGGAAAGTGATATTTTAGTAACTGGATATAAGTATTTTTATTGTTGTTTTTAAAGGTCAGTTGAAGTGTCTTTACTGTTCTTAGTAAGTAACTATGAGGTCTTCCATGTAATGAACTTGGACATTTCTTTCTTGTATCATCTCTTGTATTGGCAAAAATTTTTGGTTGAATTAATACACCAACTCATACTACTTTTTTGGAGTGTAGAATGGTAGGGCGTTTTTGGGGGGTTTTAGGAGGGGATATTTTTGAGGAAGGGAGTATTTCTTTGTGGGGGCAGGAACTTGGCCTCTATTTCACATTTATGTTTTTTTGGGGATAAATATAAATTGCCGTTTGTTTTAGTATATTCATTGGAAACAATAGTAAAAATAATTAAACGTTAAATCTAATTTAAAAAAAAAATATAATGCGAAATAAACATACTTCAGCACTTGAGAACTAAAATATAAAACGCCTCTAAATTTACCTTAAACAATATCCACCTGGCACAGATGTGTTTATAGTATCGAGTGTTGCGTCCCTTTGCTTTTCAGAACTCAAAGTTTACGAAAATACCGGTACTCCAAATTTTTATATATAAATATATATATATCAACGTCATGTTCTCATTTGTGCGTCAGGCATAATGCCTGACACTGGACTTCCTTACAAGGAAAGCCCCGGATGAGGTGCGAATAAAGCACGAAACATGTCGGGTAACCATTTTAAAATAAGTAGTTGAACAGAAGGAACGGTGTACTACTTTATGGACCCCCTGCCATAGAAAAGAAATAAGAACAACTGAAAAATATATATTGGGTCATCGTTCAGAAGAATTTATATATATATATATATATATATATATATATATATATATATATATATATCTGGTAAAAGTGATATTTTCTAGTCGGCACTTCCGTATTGCGTCATAAGGTCAACCTCCTAAGAGGATTTCCTCCCTACGGAGGAAGGGTGGAAGCGCGCTAAAAATTACATAATCAGAAACTGTGCCATCTTCCTTATAATGATTTTATATATTATGATTAGAAAAGATTTAATGGACTGAAACCTGCACTTAAAATTTCAAGTATCGTTTTCACTGCCTGAGGTGGTCCTGTCGGATTTGGCTTTCAGGTATCGACCACCACCGGGCTTTTTGATGTACCTACCGATTATGTCGATTTAAAACGAGGAAGAAACCTGAGTTATTATAAATAACTGTTTTAGAATAATAATTTTAAGCGAGTTCGATTTTAAATCCCATCAAGTAATATATAGGATTTAGAATTGAAATTGATAAGAATTTTAATTATTTTTGATTTAAACTAATATTCGGTTTTACGGCGTACTTTCTTCTTTCGCCTTTGAAGGTTGAGTGGAACACCTGTGTTTGCTTTGAAGAACCACTTAAATCAGTTTTCTGAAATGAGTGCCGGGCGCAACAATCGGTTTGATAATACTTTGTAAGATGTTTGTTCAGGTGTAGTTCATTCTGTTATCACTCAAGAGGTATAATATATTTTATACAACATGGAAAAAACTTCCCGTTCTTTATACAATTTATTTGGAAATAAATTATTTCCGTATTCCCTGAAATCGAAGTCGAAGTGTGAAATTATTTTGTGACTTCCGTTGTTTTGTGCTTTTAAGGCACAACTAATTTGTAAAAGAATGAAATATTTTAAAATTTTAAAATGTCAACAACATTTTGATCTTACACAAATAATTTATGCAATATTCTTGCATATAAGAAAAACATACAATCCTAAGTCTCAGGGTAAATTGAACTTTTACATCAAGTGATAAACTGTTCCTTTATTCGTTTCATAAGAGCGTGATAAAATGCGTAACTATACTATATCTATATAAAGGACGGCAAATAGAACGACCATTGCTAAAATGTTGTGATAGCAAACTATATTTTTTATTAAAACTTAGGAGTCTTTATGCAAACCCAACAAATACCCTACGTATTATCTCAAGATTATGGGCTCTCTTGTAAAACCCCACTCTTCGAACTGGAAGCCTATGTCACTCCAGAGGCCATTTAAGGACTAAATGAGGAAATACGTCTTCGTATGTGCAGCCATTTATACAAATGCAGGCGATGATGAAATAGTTTTAAAAATGCAAAGAAAACATACAGTAATGGAAATTACTCAATCCACTTCCTCGAATTCCGTTAGAAAAAACGACCAACAATTATTTTTCATTTTACATAACATGTTTCATTGAAAAATTCATTTTACTGCTAAAAGTTTAAGCACTTCTCCGACTGAGATCGTCATAAGGCCTATATAAAAATTCGCCTCCTTAAATCCCCTCCCCACAAAAATATAGGAGTGGGTATGCCTCTGATTTTAGATTTTTATTGCACAGTCAGAGACGTAATCTCGGATTAGTGAAGTTTTAATATGCCAACATTTACCTCGGCTGAATATGCAGACTATGGATACGGTTTCTGTGACGGTAATACACGCGAGGCTGCTCGGGACCGTCGAGTATGTCACAGAAGTGTTTTTCTAAAGCGAGACTTCGTGGAATAGGATCATTTTCACTGTACTACAGTTCAATTTTCAGTAAATGTTTGGCTTGGAGTGTGGAATAATGAAATAATAGGTCCTCATTTTTTGCCCCCTCGACTTAACGCAGAGTCTTTCCACGCATTCATTGATAATGAAGGGATAAAGATGAGCCTGTGGACAGATTACAGCAGAGCAATCTGAGCAAAAAGCAGCCTTTAAGGCTAGAAGGCGCGGCTCCTAAAAGCTCGAGCTTCCAGAGCTTGGACAGGGCTCGATAGAAGGCGCGAGCCTTGAAGGCTCGGCTTGGTAGAAGGCGCGAGCCTTGAAGGCTCGGCTCGGGAGAAGGCGCATGCTTTGAAGGCATTTCCAAAATGGCGGATGGCGGGCAAACAGCTGTTTCATGAAATATACTTTAGTAGATTCGTCCTAAATTCTTTCCGCCACATTGAAATTATTCGCTGGCAATTAAATTTACCATTTCATTGATAAACTAATTATATGGATCACTAATTGGTAAAAATAGTAACTTTTCCTAAAAAATAAACTCTTCTGTGAGACGGTGATGGCAACACTGTCGTACTTGTTCATAATTGCCATTCTCAACTTTCAAAATATTACCGTTTGTACGTAGTGTGAAAAAATAGTATTACATTAAAATAAAAAGTCATCATAATACATACATAAATTGTCTCTGAAAAATCCAGTAGTATCTAATCCACACACACCAACAAAATTAAAACCAAAATGTTTCATATCTCCTCTAAATAATACAAGCCCATAAAATGTTTCATGAAGATTTGAATCCATAAGAATATAGAATTTAAGAAATCAACTGAATGAGACACTTTATTTAGCTTAATCATTAATTTAATAAACTGAACTTGGTCGAATTTTAATAAACTACAACTGAAGCAAAATAAGAATTATCAGAGATAACAGCTAAATTACCTCCCTTTGTAAATAAAGATGCCGCTAAAAATTTATGTTTATTTTTGTGAAATAAATAGTGAGAAATGTCACGAAAAAATCTAAATGAATAAAATGTAATGATTATAGAGTAAGTAATTATTGTACATAGATAATCTAGTAAATCACTAGAAAGGGTTTGACTATAACCGTGCTTGCCGAAGCTCTACCTTCCCAGGGCTCCAAGGCCGAGCCTTCAAGGCTCGAGGGAGAACCTTGCCGAACCTTCAGGGCTTGGATAAGGTTAGGCTGAAGCCTCACTCCCGAGCCTTCATCGAGCCCTCAGAGCTCGGGCTGTAGAGGCTAGGTCCAAGGTTCAGGCCTGAAGCCTCTAGTCAGGGCTCGCTTTTAACAACACTAGTCCAGTCCGTCAACGTGCGATGTGATGCATGTATCGCTGCGAGGGACTAAAAATTTGAAATTTAAGTTGATTATTAGGAATTATCAGAAGAGGAAATTATTATTTAATAATTATGTATGCAGCCCAGTGTTAAATTTCAAATGTTTTAAGGGTTGAAAATGTATTTTTATTAAGAATTGAAAGTTGTGTTTTATAAATTACGTTGAACTGGCGTCAGTTTGTTTTTTCTACCTTGAAGATTTTTTGTTGGGGGGGGGGGGAGGAGGTGAGTAGACAGTGGGGGTGGGGTATAAAAGACATAAAACATACACTTCTAATGATGTTCATATAGGCCTTATGAAAGACAGTCATTACATAATTTCTTTGAAGTTTTTTGCTGGTTGGAAATGAAGCCATCACGAGACTTTTCTCTTTGTTTTTTCGTCCTTCTTCGATTCCGGAAGAATAGCCGGTTTGTTTGAGGACACTTTGTAGCGTAAAATCCGCTTACAAGTCTGCGTTATAAGCGGATTTTCTTCTATGAAGGGAGGAAGGGAACGCCCTAAAATTTTAAATATATTTATTTATTTAAATTTTAACGTCCATTATTATAACCTACGAAATTTTATATGTGTCGTCGGGCAGAACATTACTCCCCATAGCTGAAGAGTAAACGTGCAGAAAGAAAAGGAAAGAAATCTGACATGAATGAGATAGGGAATCCCCCGAAATGTGGCTCGTGCCTGTTTATTTATACCGTAGGGTTTTGGCTCAGGGCCAGGGGAGAGAAAGAGATCCGATGAACCCCAAGAAAACACAGAGACATCTTGCTATTGGACAGGTAGGAATGATTTCTAATAAATCCCAAACGAGGAACAGTATTTTCAAACTATAATGTCCCCCCATCAAGTCCGTATGGCTGAACCAACGTTTTCAGCTAATTGAGGTTTAGTTTAGATTTGAAATTGGTATAGTAGAATGTTCAGATTTTATGAATTTTTTTTTAACGGTTAAGATCTTTCATTTATAGCCCTCTGGAATTGCTACCGTAAAATAGGGTCACATTAGTACAGTGTGGTGAAATTGGCTCAATCCTGTACTGCTAGGATATTTTCATTTAACTGATAACAAAGGGTCGAATTTCGCCCAAATAGTGCGAACAGACAATTGTATACCTGTATATTTGTCTGTTTGCTCTCAGACAAATATATATAATCTGACCCCATTTTAAGGTACGTGTATGCTGTTGAGGGACATAAAAACGTTTAGTGAAGAGATAACCCTTATTTACGTAGATTGTGCTGAACATTTCAAAATACTGCATAATATCGAATTTGTTCCGGTTGGAATATAGTAGCCTATGTGGTGTACTCCGACTTCCACATGCGGGCTGCACACGCAAAAGCGTGGTCAAATAAAGAGGCACTGGTGCTAATGATCTTAGCAGCAGACGCACAGTATATTAAAAATAAAAATACTACATTGATACTTAACCTTTAAGTACTGACGTATGGTCCCTGGGACCTTATGGTAGCCATTTCTAGAAATCCTCCCTAGTAGTTCCCTTTTGATTGCACACATTCCATGAATATATAATTTATTTCAAATTTCAGTAAACAAAAGGTCCCAGGGACCATACCTCAGTACTTAAAGGTTAAGTTTATCTTTTTTTGGGCGAAGGGTTGAGTTTTAGAAGAATGGTGTATAACGGATGTACGGTATCGCTGCGTTGGACATTTAAGTTCCTTATTGAAGGAAATCCACATATATGTGTTGATGCAATGACCAGGATGTTAATATTTGTGTGTCTTAATTTGTGGATATGTTTTATTAATTCTCGTAGACTTCCATGGTCCATGTTACTTAATGTTCTAAAGTTATTAGAATATACCGTGTCGATATGGCAATAACTTGTATTTCGCTAGACATTCTGCCGTCGTCCTCAGAGTATCTTCTGAAAATGCTATCTAATCAAATACATTTTCTTCTGCGGGATGATTGGTGTCCACCATTTACTTAGTCTATATTTATCTTCCCTTGATTTTATGTATTTGTTTTTTCGGTATGTTCTTGGAGTCTTGTAGAAATCAATGTTCCAGTTTGTCTTATATATTTATTTTTTCCTACACGAACATGGTATGCTGTATATACCTAGTGCCGTTATACCTAGTTTATCCTTGAAGTTCGGGAGCAACTAGCTAATATTCTTATTGGTCGTGAAATTATTTTTATATTTCTTCAATAGTTTAGGGATTTGATCGGTTACTCATTTTACATATGGACGACAACATTTTCGCTAGCATTTTTAACTGTATCGAATTTCGGGCTGATATTTTATTTCCGAATCCCATATTTATTGTCCCTTCGTCGAATCCATTCTTCCACAGTGCTCTTCTTCAAATGGTATTCTTCTTTTTTACGATATATGTGCTCTGAAATGTTCATGGTCCCATTCAACAAGGTTCTGATAATCCCATTCTTCTGAGCTGGATGATGGTGAGAATTCGGATTCAGATATCTATCCGTGTGGATTGGTTTCCGGTACAAAGAACGGACTAGATGATTATATTTCGTTCCTATCTTGACATCGTGGAATTGTAGTTATCCTTCTTGTGCTTCAAACTGAAATGTTGGTCTAGATCAGAGTGGTTTGGTGGTGGCCTACAATTTACTTTAGAAATATATTACATTATTATATTACATTACATTTGTTTCTAAAAACAATATCCCCCTAGTAAGTCTCTGGCCGACAGCATAACATTTCTTGAACAATATCAAATTATTTTTGGACACAGCAAAATAAGCAAAATTAAACCCTGCCTGGGTTTAAATATAAAAACACAGGAGAATTGTTTAAGCCATATTGTGCAAGCTTCATTAGGGCTCCTATTTGATTAATATTTGAAGATTTCCGGTAAATTATATGTTTAATTCAGAGGAAAATACACGCCTAGTATTTTATCACTCACACCTTCCACTTGTTATCACTCACCTTGTATCTAGTCTGACAACTCTCAAAAGCCACGTGCTTCTGAGATTTATCTTAACTCTCAATCTAATTTGTTGGATTCGTTACAATTAGCCAGTGAGGCGTATGGTTGATTTTGATTTTTCATCAAAGCAGAACCCGGAATAACAGTACAGGGAAGAGGTTGATATCATCTA
This sequence comes from Gonocerus acuteangulatus, assembly GCA_946811695.1. Classification (NCBI taxonomy): domain Eukaryota; kingdom Metazoa; phylum Arthropoda; class Insecta; order Hemiptera; family Coreidae; genus Gonocerus; species Gonocerus acuteangulatus. Next base: position 91,142,855 of record OX328132.1, on the reverse strand, counting down.
TGTGATCATTAATTCATAGCCCTTAAAAGTATCCCGTTGCACTGATGTACAGCTTTAAATTAGAACACGTTTAGGAAAAATATATTGAAGAATACATTTTTTTATTAGCTACGGATATTTCTTAAAAATTAATTTATATTGCCTTACCTCTCAAATGATGAGTCTATTTACAGCATAACTGCAAATGTTCGCTAATTTGTAAATTCTCTTTCACCTGAAATAAGAATTGTCTTAATGACTATAATCTATAATAATACTAAATATTTCAAAAAAGTTTAATATGAACATGCTGCTAAATGTAAGCACTTAATATTACTGTCTAATTTACTACTAATATAGTTTTAATCTGTTGAAAATGGAATAAACTGGTCACACTAAAAAGTAAAACTGTCAATGAAAAAACAATAACCAGACGAACGATTGCATTCATATCCTGTTTAATGGAAAATTGAGTTGTTAAAAACTGGTAATTACGCAATATAAACACTAGACATCCTTCCCGCTTCCTTAAAACCCAACGGTTTGCTCTCATAGGTTTTAGCGCGGTTCCTCCCTCCCTTCAAAGGGAGGAACCCCGCTTATAAGGTTGACCTCACGACGCAATCCGGAAGTTTAGAGCTTAGAGCAAACATTTACGGTAAAATTCAAATACTATCCTCCCACGAAATCTTTCGCAAATACAATACCACTGAAGTGAGCTACTTTCGAGTAAGGTGGAAGCTTACCTTAGACAATAGTTGAAATGTTTGTTTAGATTTATCTTCGCGTTTAACTAGTGTGATATTTTATGCCAATACGCTAAACATAAGTTGCTCCACACTCAATATCCCCGTCAATAAAGTAAGTAGGTCGTACTTTCTTACTTGCTTCTTTAGTTTCACCCGGAGGTCCCTTTTATCTACAGTGGTGGAAAAAAGTATTTGCACTTCATGTTTTTATGAATAAGTTGAGTACAGGGAAACAAAAACTTCTCTTTACTGTACAAAAATAAAAATTACATTTATCAAGAACTAAATTAAACCTATTTATAAAAAATAATAATGATTCATAACTTAACAAAAAATGAAAGCTTTAAAAGTGATTGGAAAAAAGTTTTTGCACACTTCCATAATTTAAATGAAAACTGTAGCTCTCAAGCTTTAATATTTTCTAAAGAGGCCATTTGCGCCTAGAATTACCTCTAGACGTCTGGGCATTGAATGAACTAGGTTTTTAATTAAATCTAGGCTAATTGTTTCCCATTCTTGAACCAGAAGTTGTTTAAGATGATGACTTCCAGTGATATGGAATTTTCTGACATTTTGATCAAGGGTGTCCGATAAATTTTCAATTATGTTTATATCTGGTGACTGGGGAGGAGTGTAGAGCTGTTTAGGGAGGTTAAATATCAACCACTCCTTTGTTATCCTCGCAGTATGTTTTGGATCGCTGTCCTGCGGAAATACGTACTCATTCTGGATTCCCATTTTTGCGACACTTGGCAAAAACGTTCACGTAGCCTTGAGCATTTAAATTACCTTCCATACTCACAAGTTTTCCCACTCCATGATAGGAAACACCCCCAAAACATAACATGGCCTCCACCATGCTTAACAGTCACTGAAACATTTTGCTTCTTTAGGTCTTCATTACCATTATTCGTCTTCCGACCATCTGAACCAAACAAATTAAATTTGCTTTCGTCAGAAAACACGACATTTCCCCAAAAGCTTAAAGGTTTCTGTACGTGTTCCCTAGCAAAAGCAAGCCGCTTTTTGCGGCTAGTTTTACTGATGTATGGCTTCTTTCTCGGTACTCTACCCTGAAGCCCTTCCGAATTCAGGGATTAATGAAAAAGTAAACTGAGAATCTGAGTCATAGTAGACCATATGTGCAATAATTTTTTCCAAGCACTTTTAAAGTTTTCATTTTTTGTTAAGTTATGAATCATTATTATTTTTTATAAAGAGGTTTATTTTAGTTCTTGATAAATGTACTTTTTATTTTTGTACAGTAAAGTGAAGTTTTTGTTTCCCTGTACTCAATTATTCATAAAAACATGAAGTGCAAATACTTTTTTCCGCCACTGTAAATATTTGTCTAAACTTGAGATTCTGCAACCTCACTACTGCCACATTCGGAGTAAATCCTTGCTTCTTGATATCCCAATATTACGCTTTACTTGTGTAACTCCAACCTCACAAATGTTTCAGCTTTCTCAGATGCACCTTCGGGCACAAACGGAGATCCCTTTCATCCCAATATTACACTAATCATGGATCACTCTAACCTCACTACCTCCACTAGTACATTACTTCTTTGTTACTTTTGAGGAATTTTGGGATTTTATCCCAATATATCGTTAAAACCCCTGAAGCCCTCTCAGCCCCCCATGCAATTAGTACGAAACGATTTCCTTTGATAAACAATCAAGAATCAAAAGTAAAGAGTCTTTGTTAAGTGCAGTGAGAATGAATTTGATAGGGAATGGAACTCGCTCAAAATTATCAGAATATGCCGAGGAATTCGGAATTCTGGATTAATTCCAGGAATCCAAGATGTTGACAACTGTCCACGTCATATTCCCTCCACCTGGCAGCCCGCCAATTCAGTCTTTCTACCACTCAATAGAATCGTCGTTCTCAGACATAGGATAATTCGAGAAATAAATACTAATTATTACATGTAACTGTTTATCTTTGCCACTTGACACCATATATGTTGACAAATTCATTCAGGCATAGCTCCTAATCATTTGAGTGGGTGTCTCAAGTAGTACAGAACTGAGCTCATGTATTGAAGGACCTGAATTTAAATACCGGTCGGGTATTAAAGTCTAATAATAATAAATAATAGTAAAAAAATACTAATGATCTTCTAGCGACGCCGCACATTGGTGCGAAACGGGCTAAATAGCAAAACAACTAATTATTTCTAAACCGTTGGTCATTAGCGCGGTTCCTCCCTCCCCCATAGGGAGGAACCCCGCTTATAAGGTTGATACAATGAAACAATCCGGAAGTGCCGACTAGAAAATTTCGCGTTTCAGAACCCCTAGAGACCGAAAATAACGGTGGTTCAAATTTGTATATATATATATATATATATATATATATATATATATATATATATATATATATATTTGTCTGTTCGCTCATTTCTGGCTTCCCTAATGGTCCGATTGTGATGAAATTTGGTACAAAAATCCTTCTTCCAATTTGAAAGGTCAAGTTCGTTAACCAGCAGAATCCGCCCATTGGAAGATGGCGTTTGGGGCGAAATTCGCGCAAAAAAAATCGTAACGCTTACGTTTTTGAGTTCATAAGCTTGTAAGTACTCGTTTTATAGGCTTCTTGGGCTAGGAAAACGAATGAAACCATTTTCAAGGCGATAGCTTTAACCGTTTTCGATAAAATTGGAAAAATAGTTTTTGAATACCGTTTTTGGTTTGGGTACTTAGAATCAGGGGATTCAGTTGAAACATTATCTGCATGTTCTAGTTTCATTAAAACTAATATGTTGAAAGTTATGTTACGTTTGGAGTTAAGGAAGGGTTAGAATAAAATATTTTATGAACAGACATGAAAAGTTTTGGTAACTTTGTATTCTTTCCTTAATATCTCGAAAAAGGTTGAGAATCTTGGTAAACAAAAGATTACCATTAGAATGCTTACTAAATGCTCTACAAAAAAGGTTCTAATGAAAGTTTTGATTAGGTGATGTCAATCGGAGAAATAAGTGCTTAAAACAATCATTAAAGTAATTGATTTCGCTTATTCGAACTGTTCTTTTTGTCTTTGATTTTGGTACTTAGAATCATGGGCTTCAGTTGAAACATTTTCTGCATGTTTGAATTTTATCAAAAGTAATATGTTGAAAATTTGGTTACGTTTGGAGTAAAGGAAGGATTAAAATAAAATATTTCATTTTTAGACCTGAAAAGTTTTGGGAGCTTCGTATATTTTCATTAATATCACGAAAACGGTTTGGAATCTTGGCAAGCAAAAGATTACCATTCGAAAGATTACTAAATTTTCTACAAAAAATGTTTTGAAGACATTTGCGATGGGATGGTCATATTTGGAGAAATAAGTGCTTAAAACATAGGTAATTTCGTTCATTTGAACGAATCTTTTTGTGTGTTTCCTACTGTTTTTTTTTCACTGCTCGTTATTTTTGTGATTGCTTATAGTAGTCAAATGTATTAGTCAATAAAACAGGATACGTATATATAGAAACAATATTTTGTTTCAACGGTATCTTGGAATTCGAAGATGCCCTATGAATATCTAGATTACTGTACTGATTTCGTTCTTTAGAATTGTTTTTGGTATTCCCTATTTTCAGAAGTTTTTATCTATTTATTATTTTTTTTTTTTTAAATTCATTGAACGAAATCATATGAATTCAAAGGTGAGGAGCAAGGAGGCTTAGGGTGGAGTGCATTCCCAGTACAGGTATAGCTCAGTGGACCCTCGTCATCTGTAAGTTCCTTTCTAGGGTCATAAAGATAAGCCTCCAAACAACTGTAGGAATGTAGGATTTCTAATTTTTGCCAGTATCAGAACAGCCGCTCTTTACATACCACAGTGGTACTGACGTACCGGTTTATACTAGTTGCACTCCACAAGGTGGTAGTACTTGGTGTATGCCTCAGCGGATTGCTCATTATAATCTTATTTTATACGTATTAAATAGATACCTAAAAAAAGTTTATTTGTGTATAAGTGTTGCGTTATTGGGATTAGAATAAAATATTTTATTAATAGACATGAAATACTTCGGAATCTTTGTATATTGTTCTTAATTTTTTTTTCTTTTATGGTGTATCGAAATCTGAGTCATTAGCACCATTTTTTCCTTATGAGCTTATATAATACTTAGATTTAGCTAGCAACAATATTTTACACCGCAATTATAGTGATTTGCTCTTCTTATAAACATAATATTTATATTATAATATAAACATAACACATTAATTTGTCTGACAAAAAAAAGTCCGACCCGCAGGAACTGCTTCATTCCTTCGTCCTTCCTAGGGAGGGTTGTTTGTCTTTGATTTTGCTACTTAGAATTATGGGATTCAGTTGCAACATTTTCTGCATGTTCTACTTTCATTAAAACTAATATGTTGAAAATTTTGTTACGTTTGGAGTTAAGGAAGGGTTAGAATAAAATATTTTATTAACAGACATAAAAAATTTTGGTAACTTTGTATACTTTCCTTAATATTTCGAAAATGGTTGAGAATCTTGCGAAACGTAAGATTACCATTAGAAAGCTCACTAAATGCTCTACAAAAATGGTTCTAATAAAAGTTTTGATTAGGCGATGTCAATCGGAGAAATAAGTGCTTAAACCTTTAAAGTAATTGATTTCGCTCATTCGAACTGTTCTTTTTGTCTTTGATTTTGGTACTTAGAATTATGGGATTCAGTTGAAACATTTTCTACATGTTCGAATTTTATCAACACTAATATGTTGAAATTTTGGTTACGTTTGGAGTAAAGGAAGGGTTAGAATAAAATATTTTATTAACAGACAAGAAAAGTTTTGGTAACTTTGTATACTTTCGTTAGTATCTCGAAAATCGTTGACAATCTTGGGAAGCAGAAGGTTACCATTCGAAAGCTTACTAAATGCTATACAAAAAAGGTTCTAAAGAAAGTTTTAATAAGCGAAGTCAATCGGAGAAATAAGTGCTTAAAACTTTAAAGTAATTGATTTCGTTTATTCGAATGGTTCTTTTTGTCTGTTTTATTCCTTGTTATTTTTAAATTGCTTATAGTCGGATAATGTATTTGACAATAAAACAGATTAAGTAAAATAAGAAGATCAATTTATTGTTAAAAATGTAGCGTTCAAAGAGAGAGATCCCAAGGCTTTCCAAATGCCTCTGTGCGGAGGCCTTTCTGCCCGACTTATGGGATAGCTGGCCCATACAGGTAAGATTGTAAATCAAGACCTTTCAAGACTGGTTTGTTTGAGATTTCATTTGGATAGGTGTTTCGCTATTGATCTAAACAAAGTAATAACTGTTTCTATTCTATGCCATCATAAACACTAGAGATAAGAACGGAACCGCGCTAAGATGTCGCAGTTCCTGCGAATCGGACTTTTTTGTGCTGGAACAGGTTTTTTTTCGAATCAAAATATTAAAAAACATCTAATAATTAAAACAAACGATTTTAGGAGTTTGGAGATTTTTTGTACAATGAATTATACAATATTTGAATATAAATGAATTTATATTTATAGATAAAATTTAGGTTAGTACATATAATATATATGAAATTTAGGAAAATAAATGGAATGATATCCATAACATTACTATTAATTATTCATAAAAGCAATACGTTTTTAAATAGTTGTTAATTAATATACCGTGTCTAACAGTACTGTTGCTGTGTGGCGGACAGCAATCCATGTGGAACCATGAATCTATCATTTGTACAAGCGGAACGTCATCCAATGCCATAGGTCGATTGTGTTGAATGAGGTTTAAATATGCAGTTGAATCAAACCGGTCGGGGCTGAATAAGATATTCGTTCAAAATTCCGTACTATTAAATATTCCATCCCGTGTATATGTGGCCTTGTCTGCCCACAAAATGTTGCTGCCAAATTGAGTTTTAACATTTATCCTCCCGCAATGTTTTTTTTCTCTTAGATATATTAAAACATTTAAAATTACATGTAAAGATTGGATTACAATTATTAAACTATCTTGTTATGTTTTAGAATTCTCCCCCCCAAAATGTCTAGTCATAACATATGGTATTTGAACTCCATTCCACATTTTTAAACAAAAGGTAGCCAATCGTTCAACTTATCTCTCAATAAACTTCCACTTAATTTAAATAGATTTAATCCTTACTAAATGCAGAAGTTTTCCTGTAGGTAGTGAATCTGTAACCTATTCTTATTCAATAAAAAATATGTTCACTGAAAAAAAAATTGGACATACACCTTTTCCCTTCGGAATCGGACAATACTTCAAATGAACTTTCTTGTTGGAACTTTCGCCTAGGAACACCTCCTAGAATTTGGCCTCTTAGACCTGAATCACCCTGTATATATGTAGGTATATATATATATATATATATATATATATATATATATATATATATACATACATACATACATACATACATACATACATACATACATACATACATACATACATATATATACGAATTTTAACCACCGGTATTTTCATGACATATATGAAACGAGGACATTTCTCGTTGGCACCTCCGGATTGAACCATAAAGGGTACTTCATACGCAGGTCCCCGAAAAAAAAACGATACTTCAACTGTTAACCTAGATTAGATCCTTATTTGCTTCTCTCCACTCGTGCCACGACCCTGGCAAAGGTGTGGGCAAGATTTATTCTCTATTCTAAAAATAGGGAATAACTATTAATAGGTTATCAGGTTAATTAGTTTTGAAGACTAGTCATTGAATAAATGGCTAATGACTCATTTCTCATTGGCACCCTCTTCATTGTTTATTTAGAACTGCGTCATGACGTTGTTGAATGGTGACTTATTTCTATAATCTCTAACAAAGGAATCGGAACGTAATAAAGATAATCCATTAGGGTCAGTGTATGTATAATGAGATGGGATAATGTATCTATTTATTTATTTTCTATAGGTGATTTTTTTTCTTTTAGTTTTTAACAATTTTTCTTCTTTCTCTTTCCCAGGGTATTTTTCAGCGTGGAGGTAGCTCCAACCTTTAGGCCCATCCATCTTGATCTCAAGTGAGTGCCTTAATGTTAAGTAAGGGACTGTTCAAATCTGGAGACATAGTCGTCATGTGACATGCGTGATCGTCCTCTTGGTCTCTTTCCAGTTTGTGGAGATTCCATAATAGTCATAGGTCCTCGGTCTGCTTCTATTCTCTATATATGACCAAACCGCATCATCTGTCGTTTCGAAAGGGTATTTTTGAAGGGTGTGATGTTTAACTCCTCTCATTTCTCTCCATTTCTTACACCCCTCCCCTAATGAACCATTTTAGTTTATTTTTAAAACGTAATTTTCTCTTTAGATGACCACAACGAATACAGACTTTCGTTGCAATACAACAAAAACTACGGATGGTAAAATTAGTGTTTTGGGTCCGGGGTATAACCCACTCCCGGTGGACCGATTTTGGTGGTTAACGAACTCGTTCAATCGTTTGCTAAGAGACGAAACTTGGTATATAGCGTTCTCTTAGCAAATGATTGAACGAGTTCGTTAACCGTATATATATATATATATATATATATATATATATATATATATATATACTAGCTGTGGCCGCGACTTCGTCCGCGTGGATAGTGAATTAGGGCAGAATGTTTGGATATATCTTCTGGTTTATTTTGGATTATAAACACTGTCAAAAGGGTATTTAAGAAAAATCTACTTCACAGTAATGCTTCTCTATACACGATATTAGACGTACAGCCATCGGGAATCAAGCATACAGGCTGCTAGGATTGTTAAAACGCGAAAGAGCCACTAAGAGGACCCCTTAGGGATTGTTAAATCCCAGTGTGCATAGAGTGTTTGTTCGCGCTCTATCTCAGTGAATAATGGTCCGATTTTGATGAAATTTGGTACACAAATCTTTCATTAACCAGCAAAATCCGTCCACCGGAACACCGGTTTTGGAGCGAAATTAGCGCTTACATCATATGCTTGTAAGAACTCGTTTTATAGGCTTCCTGGCCTAGGAAAACGAATGAACCCATTTTTAAGGCGATAGCTTTAACCGTTTTTGAGAAAAGTGGGAAAATATTTGATGAATCAAGTTTGTGGTTTGGGTACATAGAATCATGGGATTCAGTTGAAACATTTTCTGCATGTTCAAATTTTCTCAAAATTAATATGTTGAAATTTTGGTTAAGTTTGGAGTTAAGGAAGGATTAGAATAAAATATTTTATTAACAGACATGAAACGTTTTGGGAACTTCGTATACTTTCATTAATATCTCGAAAACGGTTGAAAATCTTGTGAAGCGAAAGGTTACCATTCGAAAGCTTACTAAATGATCTACAAAAAAGGTTCTGAAGAAAGTTTTGAATAAGTGATGTCAATCGGAGAAATAAGTGCTTAAACTTTGAAGTAATTGATTTCGTTTATTCGAACGGTTCTTTTTGTCTGTTTTTATTTCTTGTAATTTTTTTATTGCTTATAGTAGGATAATGTATTTGGCAATAAAACAGGATAAGTAAAATAAGAAAAAAGTCCGACTCGCAGGAACTGCGTCATCTTAGCGCGGTTACGTACATCTCGAAGAAATGGAATAAATTAGCATCACAAATCACAGAAAACTTACAGTAGCCAACTTACCCAGAAGTGGATAATTCTTAATCTGTATAAGTCAATACAATTTTGTACTGAAAACGTACTTACTCTTTGACTACTGCTGAGAAGGCTCTTCTTAACAACCAAAAATTCGTTGTCATTTTAAGTATCTTGTTTTACTAGCAAATTCGTCTTACTGTTATAATCAACTGTAAATATGTGCTTCATGGCAAATAAAATTCCATTCTGTCGTGGGTTAAATCTTTCTATAAAATAAGAAATAACGATATCTTCAGTTGGAGGCTATGAGGAAGGTTATATAGACAGCAGAATTTAAAACAAACAACGTCATCATGATTAGCCACAGCCATCTTGTTTACCACAGCCACTCCAAACTTATTATTACCAATACCTTTCACCGTTTGTTAGCTTATTTTACTACTATACTAATTTTGCTGATAAATGCAATTTAAAACAAGAAAAAAAAATAATTAAAAAGTGAGATAAACAAAGAGAAAACCCCTTTCAAAACAACAAAACAAACATTTTTTAAGTTTTAAGCGCTTATATCTCTGATTGACGTTGCCCCATCCAATATTGCTTCAGAACCTTTTTTGTAGAGAATTTAGTAAGCATTCGAATGGTCACCTTCCACTTAGCACAATTTCCCAACCGTTATCGAGATATTTACGAAAAAGTCCGACTCGCAGGAACTGCATCATCTTAGCGCGGTTCCTGTTCATATCCCTATTGTCGTTTGAAAAGCTTAGAATAGAAACAGATAATATTTTTCCCATGAAGATGGATGATAAGTAAAGATGGAACGGTGGGGATTCGGCTAAAGAAACCTCAATAAGATTTTGGTTAAAAAGCTTCGTCGCTTTGTTTTAGCCTTCGTCAGCTAAAATGACAAGAAAAACAGAAATTAATACAGAAACAAAAAAAAAAAAAAGTTTATAATTGAGATAAGTAACAGAACTATAAATACAATTAACTTTTTATAAAAGAACAATTTCGTCTTAAATTCTTAGAATGAGTAGAATGAAAATCAATAGAAACATAACAGAAAAAGAAGAAAAAAAAGGCTATTTTACTGAAGTTTATATAAGTAAAGGTGCTTATAGTAACATTAATTGATTTTACAAAGAAATAAGAAACTACATACCAATGAAAATTATAGTAGGTAATAGTAAAATTAATTAATTTTACAAAGAAATAAGATACAACGTTTCAAGGAATTGGAAAATATCAAAATTTTTCTTATATTCCTGTGTTCTTTTACTATAGTAATAATTCTACAAATAACATCAATTGAAAAATAAAATAAAAAAAAACCAACAGCATGAAGGCAATTGAAAATATTCAAAAGACGTCATCGAATCTCTTTCTCTTGGCAAGCTATATTTCTAACAATGAATTGTTTTTCTTATTTTACCTAATCTGTTTTATTGTCAAATACATTACCCAACTATAAGCAATTAAAAAATAACAAGGAATAGAAACAGACGAAAAGAACTGTTCGAATAAACGAAATCAATTACTTCAAAGTTTAAGCACTTATTTCTCCGATTGACATCACCTAATCAAAAATTGTTTCAGAATCTTTTTTGTAGAGAATTTATAAAGCTTTCTATCCACTTTTCACGATTTCCCAACCGTGTTCGAGATATAAATGAAATTCTACGAAGTTCCCAAAACTTTTCATGTCTGTTCATAAAATATTTTATTCTAACCCTTCCTTAACTCCAAACGTAACCAAAAGTTTAACATGTTAGTTTTGATGAAATTCAAACATGCAAAAAATGTTTCAACTTAATTCCCTGATTCTAAGTACACAAACCAAAAAGTCCGTCTCGCATGAACTGCATCATCTTAGCGCGGTTCCGTTCACATCCCTAGTCTAATTTGGAAAGATTAAAATAGAAGCAGTTATTATTTTGGTTCCACCAGTCTTTTTTTTTTAAATTAATTATTATAATGGCGTGTCAACCCTTAAGGTCACTAACGCCATTCCTGTGTGTAGTAAAGTCTTGAAAGGTCATGATTTACAATCTTACCTGGAAGGGTCTGCTAACACTAGAAACGGACCCGCTAGTGACAAGGTCTTGGAATCCTGGAAATCTATATTTCTCACAATAAATTGTTTTTGTTATTTTACTTAACCAGTTTTATTGTCAAATACATTATCCAACTGTAAGCAATTAAAAAATAACAAGGAATAAAACAGACAAAAAGAACCGTTCGAATATACGAAATCAATTAATTTAAAGTTTTAAGCACTTATTTCTCCGATTGACATCGCCTAGTTAAAACTTTCTTCAGAACCTTTTTTGTAGAGCATTTAGTAAGCTTTCGAATGGTAATCTTCCGCTTCACAAGATTGTCAACGGTTTTTGAGATACTAACGAAAGTTTACAAAGTTACCAAAACTTTTTTTGTCTGTTAATCAAATATTTTATTCTAACCCTTCCTTTACTCTAAACGTAACAAAAATTTCAACACATTAGTGTTGATGAAATTCGAACATGCAGAAAATTTGTCAACTGTATCCCATAATTCTAAGTAGCAAAATCAAAGACAAACAACCCTCCCTAGGAAGGACGCTAGGCAGTTGAAAAGCTATATCTTGGAAATCCATATCTCTAACATTAAATTGTTTTTCCTATTTTTCTTAACCTGTTTTATTTTCAAATACATTATCCAACTATAAGCAATTAAAAAATAACAAGGAATAACAAACAGACAAAAAGTCCGACTCGCAGGAACTGCAGCATCTTAGCGCGGTTCCGTTCATGTCCCTAGTGCCATTTGATAAGCTTAGAGAAGAAATAAACTTATTTTTTTTATATATCTCGTGAAAATTGTCAAAATCCTCTCGAACATCTCGAATAAAAGTGATATTAAGGCGTCAGGGACACCGACAGTAACTAACTTTTACACAGAAGCGGAAATTACACAATCCGGCTCTCATTCTAAAGCAAAGCTCTATAAATCAATACAAAATATGCCTAATAAAGCCTTTCTAGTGGATACAGAAGCATGGGCGTATATGAGGGGGGGCTGAGGGGGCTGCAGCCCCTCCCGAAATTTTGAATTGATGATAAAAACTTCTCGTAAAACCCTTAAAAATAAATTAAATAAGATCACTTAGTTCATAAAACATATTTTATTTTACGTGTAATAGCGTTATAGTTGCCTAAAACTATTCCAAGCTCTAAATATTTAGTATTCCATACCCTGGAAGTGGTCTCAGCCACCCCCCCCCCCCCGAAATTGTTTTTATATACGCCCATGTACAGAAGGATCAAGAAGAAGTACACAAGATTGAGTAGAATACCCTGCCTAATATAGCCTATATAGAATAATATGCCGAATAAAACCTATCTAGTAAATACACAAGGACAAATAAAAGTCTTGACGAATAACAAGTCAAGAAAAAAAACTTTATTTAACAAAATAAAACAAAGTTTAGTTGCCCAACTACAATAGAATAATATACCTAATTAAGTCTATGGAGAAGATACAAATGGACCAAAAACATGTCTTGTGGAATATTGTTTTTTTTCTAATTAAATACTTTTTATCAATATTTAGTATATAACCTTTGTTGAAAACTATTGATTGCTAATTGATGAATCGGTTTACAACTAAGTAGTCTTTATGAATATTTAGTATATAACCTATGTTTGGATCTGTGTTTTTGGGGTGCTCTCCGCCTAGGCTTTGTATTTGTGTCGGCAGATACCTGGGGTATATTTACAGCTCTTGAGGATTAACTCTTAGCAGGTAAATTTCCTGAGGACCTTCTGCTTCTACGGGCATTGAACCGCCATATTCGCTCATAGTATCTAACCGTTGTGAAGTTTATTTTTTGGATTTAGGACTTAATATACATATGTAGACTAAATCATAGCAAGAAGTAATCCTCCGTCGTCGGTTCTTAACTATGTAGACTCGCTAATGTTATCCAATCTTAGATACATCGTATTTAAAATCCACAGCAAAAACACGACATTTCATCAGAATCCCCTGCTGAATAAAACTTATATAGAATAATATGCAAAATAAAGCCTATCTAGTGGATAAAAATAGAGGACAAAAGCCGTTCGTGGTGGTAGAAAATCTTAAAAGTATTTCGCTTAGAAATCTCCGAAATATTGTCACTAATTTTACGTATCCTGTTTTATAGCCAAATAGATTTATATTCTATAATCAATAAGAAAAACCTACTAACAATAAAAAACTATGGGTAACAGATGAAAATAGGGAATACCAAGAATAATTCTAAAGAACGAAATCAACACCAGTACTGTAATCTAGATATTCATACGGCATCTTCGAATTCTAACAAACAAAATATTGATTCTAATTATACGTATCCTGTTTTATTGACAAATACATTTGACTACTATAAGCAATTAAAAACACTAGGGAATATGCCAAAGAACTCGGAATAGGAGCCTCGACAGTTTCAAGACATTTGAAGGAAATCGACAAATCCAAAACTGACATTTCATACGGTACAGCCTGATATATTTTTAACAATGAATTGCTTTTCTTATTTTAATTAATCTGTTTTATTGTCAAATACATTATCCTACTACAACCAATGAAAAAACAACAAGGAATAACAACAAACAAGAAGAACCGTTCGAATGAACGAAATCAATTACTTCAAAGTTTAAGCACTTATTTCTCCGATTGACATAGCCTAATCAAAAATTGTTATAGAATCTTTTTTGTAGAACATTTAGTAAGCTTTTGCATGGTGACCTTCCGTTTACCAATATTCCTAACCGTCTTCGAGATATCAGGGAATGTATACGAAGTTCCCAAAACATTTCATGTCTGTTAATAAAATATTTTATTCTAATCCTTCCTTAGCTCCAAACGTAACCGAAATTTTAACATATTAGTGTTGATGAAATTCAAACATGCTGAAAATGTTTCAACTGAATCCCATAATTTTAAGTATCAAAATCAAAGACAAAAAGAACAGTTCGAATAAGCGAAATCAATTACTTTAAAGTTTTAAGCACTTATTTCTCCGATTGACATCGCCTAATCAAAACTTTCATTAGAACCTTTTGTTTAGAGCATTTAGTAAGCTTTCCAATGGTATTCTTCCGTTTCCCAAGATTCTTAACCTTTTTCGAGATATTAAGGAAAGTATACAAAGTTACCAAAACTTTTTTATGTCTGTTAATAAAATATTTTATTCTAACCCTTCCTTAACTCAAAACTCAACCAAAATTTCAACATATTAGTTTTAATGAAAGTAGAAGATGCAGTAAATGTTTCAACTGAATCTCATGATTCTAAGTACCCAAACCAAAAACGGCATTCAAAAATTATTTTTTCAGTTTTCTCAAAAACGGTTAAAGCTATCGCCTTCAAAATGGTTTCATTCGTTTTCCTAGTCCAAGAAGCCTATAAAACGAGTACTTACAAGCTTATGAACTCAAAAACGTAAGCGTTACGATTTTTTTGCTCAAATTTCACCCCTAACGCCATCTTCCAGTGGGCGGATTCTGCTGGTTAACGAACTTGACCTTTTAAATTGGACGACGGATTTTTGTACCAAATTTAATCACAATCGGACCATTAGGGAAGCCAGAAATGAGCGAACAGACAAATATATATATATATATATATATATATATATATATATATATATATAAATATATACATATATATATATTTAAATATATACATACATATATATATATATATATATATATATATATATATATATATATATATATACAAATTTGAACCACCGTTATTTTCGGTCTCTAGGGGTTCTGAAACGCGAAATTTTCTAGTCGGCACTTCTGGATTGTTTCATTGTATCAACCTTATAAGCGGGGTTCCTCCCTATGGGGGAGGGAGGAACCGCGCTAAAAGGAAAGAAAAAAAAGTGGCTGAAACTCACTCAGGATCCACTAAGAATAATAATAACTAAGAACAATTCTAAGGCCACAATAAAAGACGCCTCCCGTTGCAAAGGACATGTGATGAACTACGAAAGAGTCTCTCAGGCAATTACCAGCAATTCGAAGGAACACCAAACTACTCAATACAATGACGAGAGACGCATTATTAACCTTGCCGGCATAGATTTTTCCTCAGCGACTATAGAATTACTAAAACGAGGTCTGAACTTTGCTGTGACACCTAAGCGAATTCCAGTCGAAGATCTAGTCACCAGCGTAGAGACAGCCCTCTCTTATGTAAATAATGACACAGCCGACGAAATTAGGATATTGGAAGCTGCGCACATCATCAAAAGAGCACGGCCACCTAAAACGAATATTACATTCGCTCAGAGGAGAGCCTTACTCGTCTTAAGGAAAAGAGATGATGTGATCATCACTAGGTCTGACAAGGGTAACGCTACAGTCATCCTGAGTCGAAAAGAATACGATGATAAAATGCAAATCCTTTTAGACCCGAAGACTTACGACTGTGGGATAAAGGACCCTACTCGCATCACGGAAAATAATATCCTTAAAATCTTGAAGAGTGGTGGTATTGAAAAGAAATTGCTGAACAAGATGACTCCTGATGATTCAAGGATCCCCCGTATCTATGGACTCCCCAAGATCCACAAAGAAGGTGTCCCATTGAGGCCTATCGTATCCATGATTGGGGCTCCCACCTATCGAACCAGTAAGGTCTTGGCAAGGCTATTAAAACCCACGGTTGGAAACTCTTTTTCAGCTATAAAGAACTCTAGCCACCTAGTGGAGATCCTTAACAAAGTCAAAATAGAGGAAGGTGATGTCTTGGTGAGCTTTGATGTTGAGGCCTTATTCACGAATCTACCAGTTACGGACTCACTTGCCATTATCCGTGAAAAGAGTCTGCTCCAAGGTAAGATGATGAAGCTCGCAGAGATATGCCTCACGTCTTGTTTTTTCCAATATAAAGATGTTATCTACAAACAAAAGGATGGAGTGGCGATGGGGAGCCCTCTATCACCAGTGGTAGCAGACATCTTTATGGAGGAATTTGAGAAGCAAGCGATAAATACGGCAACTCTCAAGCCGAAATTGTGGCTCAGATACGTAGACGACGTATTAGTAGTCTGGCAGCATGGTCCCGAAGAATTAAAAAAGTTCCTAAGGTTTCTGAATGCTTCCCACCCATCAATCAATTTTACAATGGAAGAAGAGAAGGATGGAAAGCTTACATTTTTGGATCTTCTGATCATCAAGGAACCAGGCGGCGGATTGGGACATACAGTCTACAGGAAACCTACATCTACCGGACGATATCTGCATGCTGAATCCCACCACCACCCAGCGCAGAAGAGAGGAGTTGTGCAGACTCTGACTCACAGGGCTTTCGAATTATGTAGCAACGAAGCCTACCTAGATAAAGAACTCGCTTTCCTCAAGAACGACCTCTAACGGCTATGCAACAAGGGAAGTAGATAGAGCAGTCAGTCGTATTAAAAAGAAAAAACAAAAAGAAATTGTTGAGACACAAAAAGAAGAACTGGGTCACAGAGTATCGCTGCCATACGTCCAAGGGATAAGTGAGAAGATAGGCAGACTGTTCATAAGTCGAGGAGTAGACGTCGCTTTTCGACCTTTGGATAAAATAGGCGACTGGCTAGGATCGGCAAAAGATAAACAGAGGCTGCAAGACAAAGGCGTTTATCTTCTCCCTTGCGACTGTGGGACAGTCTACGTAGGACAGACGGGGAAGAAAATAGCCACTAGAATAGGCCAACATTGCGCTGACTACCGCCTGAGACGCACAAAAACGTCTGCCGTTGCAAGACATGGTGAAGAATGTCCCGGGCAAATGCTTTTTGACGAAGCCAGAGTCCTAGCCAAAGAAGACAATCGTCAAAGAAGGCTAGTAAGAGAGGCTGTCGAAATATTCAAGCAACCTAAGACTCTGAACAGAGATGAAGGTGTCATTCTACATCCTACATGGAAACCCGTTCTCAGAACTATTGAAGGAAGATCGGGTGGGAAAATACAAGCAAGCGCAAAGAAGCAAGACGTAGAACAGTCTCAAAGCAGTCCCATCGGCTCTACTCTATGTCAACAGGCCTCGGTACAACAATGCACATCTGAAACTTGCCATATGGCAATATGATCAATCGAATATATAGGTTATTAAAATATAACAAGTATACAAAAAATTTAAAGCCATGGACCGTCTGAAGAAGCAGAATGTGATTTCTGCGAAATATTACGCAAATAAATCGACCGCTGGAGAATGCCGTATTTACACAAATAATTCTCCCCAGCGAAGAAACCTCAAAAATAATATATATATATATATATATATATATATATATATATATATAAATATATATATATATACATACAAATTTGAACCACCGTTATTTTCGGTCTATAGGGGTTCTGAAACGCGAAATTTTCTACTCGGCACTTCCAGATTGTTTCATTGTATCAACCTTATAAGCGGGGTTCCTCCCTATGAATGGAGGGAGGAACCGCGCTAAAAATGTATGAAGATCCGAAAACTTTTCATGTCTATTAATAAAATATTTTTTTTCGCATACTTCCTTAACTCCAAACATAACCAAAATTTAAACATCTTAGTTCGAATTAATTTCCAAGTTGTAGAAAATATTTCAATTGAATCCCACTTTCCCAAAAATATTGATTCCACTTTTCTCAGGAACGGTTGCAGATATCGCCTTATAAATGGTTTCATTCGTTTTCTTATGTTAAGAAACCTATAAAACAAGTACCTGCAAGCATATAAACAAAAAAGTCCGACTCGCAGGAACTGCAGCATCTTAGCCCGGTTCCGTTCATGTCCCTAGTGCCATTTGATAAGCTTAGAAAAGAAATCAACTTTTTTTTTTTTTTATATATCTCGTGAAAATTGTCAAAATCCTCTCGAACATCTCGAATAAAAGTGATATTAAGGCGTCAGGGACACCGACAGTAACTAACTTTTACACAGAAGCGGAAATTACACAATCCGGCTCTCATTCTAAAGCAAAGCTCTATAAATCAATACAAAATATGCCTAATAAAGCCTTTCTAGTGGATACAGAAGCATGGGCGTATATGAGGGGGGGCTGAGGGGGCTGCAGCCCCTCCCGAAATTTTGAATTGATGATAAAAACTTCTCGTAAAACCCTTAAAAATAAATTAAATAAGATCACTTAGTTCATAAAACATATTTTATTTTACGTGTAATAGCGTTTTAGTTGCCTAAAACTATTCCAAGCTCTAAATATTTAGTATTCCATACCCTGGAAATGGTCTCAGCCCCCCCCCGAAATTGTTTTTATATACGCCCATGTACAGAAGGATCAAGAAGAAGTACACAAGATTGAGTAGAATACCCTGCCTAATATAGCCTATATAGAATAATATGCCGAATAAAACCTATCTAGTAAATACACAAGGACAAATAAAAGTCTTGACGAATAACAAGTCAAGAAAAAAAACTTTATTTAACAAAATAAAACAAAGTTTAGTTGCCCAACTACAATAGAATAATATACCTAATTAAGTCTATGGAGAAGATACAAATGGACCAAAAACATGTCTTGTGGAATATTGTTTTTTTTCTAATTAAATACTTTTTATCAATATTTAGTATATAACCTTTGTTGAAAACTATTGATTGCTAATTGATGAATCGGTTTACAACTAAGTAGTCTTTATGAATATTTAGTATATAACCTATGTTTGGATCTGTGTTTTTGGGGTGCTCTCCGCCTAGGCTTTGTATTTGTGTCGGCAGATACCTGGGGTATATTTACAGCTCTTGAGGATTAACTCTTAGCAGGTAAATTTCCTGCGGACCTTCTGCTTCTACGGGCATTGAACCGCCATATTCGCTCATAGTATCTAACCGTTGTGAAGTTTATTTTTTGGATATAGGACTTAATATACATATGTAGACTAAATCATAGCAAGAAGTAATCCTCCGTCGTCGGTGCTTAACTATGTAGACTCGCTAATGTTATCCAATCTTAGATACATCGTATTTAAAATCCACAGCAAAAACACGACATTTCATCAGAATCCCCTGCTGAATAAAACTTATATAGAATAATATGCAAAATAAAGCCTATCTAGTGGATAAAAATAGAGGAAAAAAGCCGTTCGTGGTGGTAGAAAATCTTAAAAGTATTTCGCTCAGAAATCTCCGAAATATTGTCACTAATTTTACGTATCCTGTTCTATAGCCAAATAGATTTATATTCTATAATCAATAAGAAAAACCTACTAACAATAAAAAACTATGGGTAACAGATGAAAATAGGGAATACCAAGAATAATTCTAAAGAACGAAATCAACACCAGTACTGTAATCTAGATATTCATACGGCATCTTCGAATTCTAACAAACAAAATATTGATTCTAATTATACGTATCCTGTTTTATTGACAAATACATTTGGCTACTATAAGCAATTAAAAACACTAGGGAATATGCCAAAGAACTCGGAGTAGGAGCCTCGACAGTTTCAAGACATTTGAAGGAAATCGACAAATCCAAAACTGACATTTCATACGGTACAGCCTGATATATTTTTAACAATGAATTGTTTTTCTTATTTTAATTAATCTGTTTTATTGTCAAATACATTATCAAACTTTAAGCAATTAAAAAATAACAAGGAATAAAAACAAACAAAAAGAACCGTTCGAATAAACGAAATCAATTACTTCAAAGTTTGAGCACTTATTTCTCCGATTGACATAGCCTAACCAAAATTTGTTTCAGAATCTTTTTTGTAGAACATTTAGTAAGCTTTCGCATGGTTACCCTCCGTTTACCAATATTCCTAACCGTCTTCGAGATATTAGGGAATATATACGAAGTTCCCAAAACATTTCATGTCTGTTAATAAAATATTTTATTCTAATCCTTCCTTAGCTCCAAACGTAACCAAAATATTAACATATTAGTGTTGATGAAATTCAAACATGTAGAAAATGTTTCAACTGAATCCCATAATTAAAAATAATTTTTGAATACCATTTTTGGTTTGGGTACTTAGAATCATTTGATTCAGTTGAAACATTTTCTGCATGTTCTACTTTCATTAAAACTAATATGTTGAAATTTTTGTTACGTTTGGAGCTAAGGAAGGGTTAGAATAAAATATTTTATTAACAGACAAGAAAAGTTTTGGTAACTTTGTATACTTTCGTTAGTATCTCGAAAACCGTTGACAATCTTGTGAAGCAGAAGGTTACCATTCGAAAGCTTACTAAATGCTATACAAAAAAGGTTCTAAAGAAAGTTTTAATTAGGCGATGTCAATCGGAGAAATAAGTGCTTAAAACTTTAAAGTAATTGATTTCGTTTATTCGAATGGTTCTTTTTGTCTGTTTTATTCCTTGTTATTTTTAAATTGCTTATAGTCGGATAATGTATTTGACAATAAAACAGATTAAGTAAAATAAGAAGATCAATTTATTGTTAAAAATGTAGCGTTCAAAGAGAGAGATCCCAAGGCTTTCCAAATGCCTCTGTGCGGAGGCCTTTCTGCCCGACTTATGGGATAGCTGACCCATACAGGTAAGATTGTAAATCAAGACCTTTCAAGACTGGTTTGTTTGAGATTTCATTTGGATAGGTGTTTCGCTATTGATCTAAACAAAGTAATAACTGTTTCTATTCTATGCCTTCATAAACACTAGAGATAAGAACGGAACCGCGCTAAGATGTCGCAGATCCTGCGAATCGGACTTTTTATTTTTGTAATTTTTTATGTTGTATTTGTAAGGCCAATTTTCTGTAGCTAGAAATTTTATTTATTTATGATGATGCTCCGCATCTAAAGCGAAGAGCATTTAATTTCCTGTATTAAGCTGATGCAGGTGTTGAACTTAACGATGTCACTCCAAAACAGTAGTTGCTACAGACAATGATATAAGTATGTATGTATGAGGTATAGATCGTAAAGGAAACAAAAATTAAATAGAAATATGTATAAAGAAAAATAATTAAATACAATTAGCATGAATGATGTGTTTATTTAATTAATAGAGTGAATTAGATTTCATTTTTTTTTTTTTTTTTTTTTTACGGCGCATCTACATCTAGGTCATTAGCGCCGACATCCAGGGTGCAGCGAGGAATTTTACCAGCGAGCCGTGGGATGATAAAATTCCTGCCGGAGGTTGGGAATCGAACCCACCATCTCCCGCTTATGAATCCAAGGCGCTAGCCATTAGACCATGGGAGACCCCAGATTTCATTATTATTGCAAAAAAAAAGGTGAAATGGATTCTTATGGTTATGTATTATATTTTGTCGTATATTGTTGCTAGAAATAATGAAAAGTTTTGGTAAGTTCGTATGTTTTCATTAATATCGGTTGAAAATCTTGGGAAGCGAAAGTTTACCATTCGAAAGCTTACTAAATGGTCTACAAAAAAGGTTCTGAAGAAAGTTTTGAATAAGCGATGTCAATCGGAGAAATAAGTGCTTAAATTTTGAAGTAATTGATTTCGTTTATTGGAACGGTTCTTTTTGTCTGTTTTTATTCCTTGTTATTTTTTAATTGCTTAAAGTTGGATAATGTATTTGACAATAAAACAGATTAATTAAAATAAGAAAAACAATTCATTCTTAAAAATATATCAGGCTGTACTGTATGAAATGTCAGTTTTGGATTTGCCGATTTCCTTCAAATGTCTTGAAACTGTCGAGGCTCATTGGTCGAGGAGGTTTACGGTTGCGGGTTTACTCGCATCACCGACGGTAGGGGTTGGACGGGCCCAATACGTTGCGGGAGAGGGATTAGGCGATCCATTGTCCCCTTGCCTTCTTAATCTCATGATGGATTGGGTTCTCCAAGCAGTTCCAAGGGAGGTTGGATTCAAGCTCGATGGGGTGGTGATTCCCTATCTTGCCTTTGCTGATGACTTGGTCTTGCTCACTTCCTCGGAGGCCGGTATGAGGTTGGCTATTTCGGGGGTGGAAAGTGTCATTCGCAGTATGGGAATGGCACTGAGCCCTGGAAAATGCCTGGCCCTGTCGCTGGTTCCGGCTGGTAGGTGTCACAAGATCAAGATAGTCACTAACCCGTTGTTCAGGATCAAGGATTTGCCTGTGCGACAAACTCAGGTAAAGGACGCTTGGAGGTACCTGGGTGTTGTTTATGGGGGTAGGGGTGCTGAGGGGCCGAATTTGGATAATGGTGTAGCACTCGAAAGGCTGGGGAAAGCACCTCTCAAGCCGCAACAGAGGCTCTTAGCTCTTAGAAGTCATCTCCTTCCGAAGTTTGTACATGGCATGGTGCTTGGCGGTGTCGCCCGGAAGTCGTTGGCCAAGATTGATATCAAGGTCAGGGCTGCGTTGAGACGCTGGTTGAGGCTCCCAAGGGATATTCCCTTGGGCTACTTTCATGCGGCGTGTGCAGACGGAGGCTTGGGGGTGCCTTGCATGAGCACCCTTGTCCCTGGGTTAACCATTGGCCTTCTCCAGCGTTTGGAAAGGTCAGGGTTACCTGAGCCAGGGCTGCATACAATTCGAGGGCTGTAGCCTGAAGGTTGCGGGACGCGAGAGAGGCCCTGGTGAAACAGGGCTTAAACGAAGACGCCTTCTACACGACAGAAAGGAAACTGTGGTGGGCCGAGAAGTTATATTCCTCCATAGATGGTCGTTCCCTGAGAGATTATTCGAAATGCAAAGCTTCAACTCACTGGATCTCCGCTGGCGCAGGTGCCATTCCGGCTAGGGACTTTGTCCAGTTTGTTCGCGCTCACATTGGCGCGCTTCCGACTGCCGTTAGAGGGTCCATTGGCCGCAGAAATGATGGACTGCCTCTCTGTCGGGCAGGTTGTTCTAATGCAGAGACGGCCGGCCATGTGCTTCAAAGGTGCTTCTTGTCTCACGGCGGTCGGGTTCTGCGCCATGATGCAGTGGTGCGTATGTTGGCTGACAAATTCTCTCGGCTTGGCTATGAGGTCCACGTAGAGACAACCTTCAATGCCCGGGGTAGGATGTGGAGGCCTGACATTGTAATAATGAAGGAGAACAGGGTACATATTGTCGACGTCCAGATCGTTGATTCCGCTCCTGGGCTTGATGATCTCCATGGGAGGAAATCGGCGAAGTATGCTGGGGTGCTGGAAGACAGGGAGACTATTGGGAGAATGTTGGGTGTTTCCCAGGATCGGGTGAGAGGTACGTCCTGTACCATCAGCTGGAGGGGTGTATGGAGTCCTAAGTCAGCTAGGGATCTGAGGGCCCTTGGCATACCAATGTATACCCTACAGGGTATTGCTAGGAGTATACTGATGGGCTCTTGCATTCTCTTCAGCAGGTGGAGGACTCATCTCGCCCGGGGGAACCCTTAAGCATTTTGGGGAACATTTAAATTGTTTTAGTGGTGGCATTGTAAGTACCATATAGTTGTAACTTTAAATTAGTGTCCTCTCTTTCTTATTTATTATGTTTTTTTTTTTTAGTTTATTTATTAAATGTAATTGTTTGGTTATTTTTGTTTAATGTTATTCTTTTCTAATGTTTACTTATACTGTATTTATTAAGTGTTTCCTATTATTTATTATTATTTTTTTTTATTTATTTATTTTTTCTTATATTTTATTGTTGTGTTTATGTATGTTTTAAATTATTCTAGGACATAAGACAACAGGGTTTTTAACCTGTCTACTTTTATTTTAATTGGACTTCTGGAGGGGTTAGTAGTAGTAACCCTTAACTCCGGAATTATGGTTGGCACATAGCATATGGCTGAGGTGTCCTGGGTAATAAAATACCCTTTTTGTTTTTGGTACTATTTATTACTCCGTGGTTTGCCACCAATTCATTATGGTAAGGAGAGACATAGCTGTATTAAGTTTATGTGAATGTAGAACTCACTATGTGACAATTGTACTGTGCTTATTGTACTATTTCTCCCAATAAAAATATATATATATATATATATATATATATATATATTGACTCGGTATTCGTCAAGACTTGTTATTTGTCCTTCTGTACTTCTTCTTGATCCTTCTGTATATGGGCGTATATAGAAAACAATTTCGGGTGGGGCTGAGAAAATTTCGGGGGGGGGCTGAGACCATTTCCAGGGTATGGAATACTAAATATTTAGAGCTTGGAATAGTTTTAGGCAACTAAAACGCTATTAAAAGTAAAATTAAATATGTTTTATGAACTAAGTGATCTTATTTATTTTATTTTTAAGGGTTTTACGACAAGTTTTGATCATCAATTCAAAATTTCGGAAGGGGCTGCAGCCCCCTCATATACGCCCATGCTTCTGTATCCACTAGAAAGGCTTTATTAGGCATATTTTGTATTAATTTATAGAGCTTTTCTTTAGAATGCGAGCCGGATTGTGTAATTTCCGCTTCTGTGTATAAGTTAGCTACTGTCGGTGTCCCTGACGCCTTAATATCACTTTTATTCGAGATGTTCGAGAGGATTTTTACAATTTACACGAGATATATAAAAAAAAAGTTTATTTCTTTTCTAAGCTTATCATATGACACTAGGGACATGAACGGAACCGCGCTAAGATGATGCAGTTCCTGCGAGTCGGACTTTTTTTTTTTTAATTGCATTCATTTGTAGAATTAGTACTATAGTAGAAAAACACAAGAAAATGCGAATCATTTTGATATTTTTAAATGCATTGCTTTCTGGAATAAGTATCTCTAGAAGTGGATTGTGGAGGCTGGATGACTCATCCAGGTAAGGCCATAAAACCATATCAAGAAAGGTCGATCCAAAATAATAATTGCTTCTATTTTAATCTTTCCAAATGAGACTAGGGATAAGAACGGAACCGTGCTAAGATGACACAGTTCCTGCGAGTCGGACTTTTCCCCCCATACCTTCCATGTACAGACAGCGATCCGTTTGAATTTTATTATATTTATAGACAGATTACGGCTGGTACTGGCAAGTTGGTAATTTGGGTCCAGAGTAAACCGCCCCCCCCCTCATAATCAACTGATTTAGTTTATTTTTACAACATATTTTTCCATTAATATGTCCACAACGAATACATAGTTTAGATGCAATACAACAATAATTGCGACCGGTATGGGCGACTAACTAGTTTGATTCCAGAGAAAAACCCCCTTCCAGATGAACCAATTTTGCTGGTTAATGAACTCGTTCAATCATTTGCTAGGGGAATACTACAACAAGTTTCGGGACGAAAAAAACAAAAAACACCCCACCTGGGGGTGTGAATCGTGTTAACGATAGTTCATGAAATGTCCAACGTGATTCTTTACATTGGCATAACGACCTACGTTAATTTTTACAAATTTACTTTATGGGAGTTGAGGACCCCGAAAACGCACTCGCCAATTGCGTGGATGTACTTTGGGGCTACATTAACCTCAATTCACGGTTTGCCAGGCGCATCGTCAGTAAGCTGGTCGATCTATCGAATGAGCAGAATGAATTGTAGAAATTATTTAAATCACACATGTACAAATTACAAAGTGATAATCACGCTATTGTCATCATTCCTACATTGTCTGGAGACTGCATTCAATGCACCCGTAGCTGATTACATTGCTGAAATCGTGGTTGGCGACCGGGCAGCTACGCGAGAAATCCTGATTCAAAAAAGAAATAATAATCTTGAGTCCATTGCTGATACACGCCATTCATACGACGCTATCCAAATTCCGCTAATGTTCTGGAAGGGACAAGACGGATATTGCATAAATATTAAACAACGAGATCCCTAAACAGGTATGGGATTATTATTTCACTACCAAATATTCACTAGAAACGATGAATATGGCAAAACACCGTTTTCCGTGTGAGCTAGTGTATATATATATATATATATATATATATATATATATATATATATATATATATATACCACGGTACACGCCAGTTTTTGTTTTTTCGCCACGAAACATGGTAGTATTCTCCCATCAAACGATTGAACGAGTTCTTTAACCAGCAAATCGGTCCATCTGGAGGGGGGGAGGGTTTTACTCCGGAAATGAAGTAGCTATTTGCCAATACCAACCGCAATTTTTGTTATATTTCAACGAAACGCGATATTCTTTGTTGTCAACTGAAGACAAAAATTAATTGTAAAAATAAACTATATTGGTTCATAAGGAGCGGGGGACCCGCAAATTTACTCATACCTGTCGTAATTTCTGTTTCATTGTAACAAAACGCGGGTTGTGGGTATCTAATAAGAAAGATATGTAGTAAAAATTAACTGAATTAAATCGGTCTATCGGAAGGGGGAGGGGTTTACTTTGTACTAAGCTTGAATAGTATTATCCCGCGAAAAGCTCCCACAAGGAGAGAAAGTTGTTGAGTTCTGATTTCTACCATTACGGGGCGCTGTACCTCCTTGTATCTATTACTGTATCCCATTGCTTGTATTCTTCACCAAGAAAAATCATGAAAATGTGAAGTTTTTGTATATTTATGAAGTAGTGCCACGCCTACACAAAACTCTGGGGGGAAGTTAATTACAAAATTAATAATTGAAACAGCTGCTCATTACAAATGTAAAAGAGCAGAACTATTCATGTTTCAATTTTATTAATTAATTTTAAATTATTCAGGAATTCACTAGACACTATCCAAATTCTGAGGAAAGTCAGCTTCTGCGTGACGGACTTTTTTTTTTCACCAATTGTATTAATCTATTATATTATAATTTGTAAAATACATTTATATATTATTTCATTATTTTTAAAAGGTGCTGACGTATAATATCACGATTTCTATAATGTATTAATATATTGCATCATCTGTATAAGGTATTTATATACACAGTTAATATTTACAATATATATGATACATTTCTATAGAATAAATCCGCAAAAGTAGCGAAACTCTCGATAAATAAAAAATGTGAAATAACGTCATTAAATTCACTTCTCAGTTGTGTCGAAAGATTTTTAAATATTCTGTGATTCAATTATTTTTGTTACATATATATATATATATATATATATATATATATATATACATATATATATATATACATATATATATATATATATATATATATATATATATATATACATATATTATATTAGGAAGCGTTGATCGTCGGGGTTTCGGTCAGTGTTCTTATTCAATAAAACACATTTTATTTGCTAAAATGTATATTTATTGCCGCCAACGTTTCGGCTTGCTATACAAGCCATCTTCAGGGCTGTAAAAACATATATGGTATAACAATGGTAAGGACAAAAAAAAGGCTAGAAACATTAACATAAATATGAGTACCTATATGCTTGAAAATATAAATGTATATATATGTATATATATATATATATATATATATATATATATAGTATAATAATAGCAATATAAATAAATATACATGTATATGGTATCCAAGCGAATACAGTACAAGTGTCATAGTAACATACCTATTGAGAAGATTGAGAACTGTCCCGTTTCAAGAAGAGAACATTTCTGAAGACTGGAAGGATGGGGAAGGGCTAGACAGTAGTGGATGGGGGGGGGGAGGGGGGTGGAGAGAAGTGGAGCTGGGAGTAAGGACGGAGGGTAAAGACCGCGGTAAAGATAAAGGACTTGCCGATGGATATTGCAGGTACAGGGAAGGATTGGGCCAGGGCTAGACAGGAGAGGATGGGGGTGGGGGGGGGGGGGGGGAAGTCGACCTGGGAGTAAGGACAGAGGGACGGCGGTAAAGATAAAGGACTTGCCGATGGGTATTGCAGGTACAAGGAAGGATCAGACGGTGTGTGGGAATAGGGCAACGAACCGGGTGGGATTACCTAACGGGAGGTTTTGAGGATATGGAAAATGTTGGAATAGGTTGAGGAGATGACTTCTTTGTCAATTTTGTCATTGACGGGATTGTTTTCTAGATGGATATATATGGATTCAGAAAGGAGACGCTTCTCAAGGTTGGGTTCAGTGGAGAGGATGGAGAAGTTTTGGAAATCAAATTTATGTCCGTCCGTGATAGCGTGTCTAGAAAGTGCAGTTTTAATGTCTCTGTTCTTAATGTTGTATTTGTGTGTTGTGAGTCTGCTATGAATGCGGTTCTTCGTCTGTCCAATGTAAGTGCTGTTGCAGTGTGGTGTAGAGCAAGGAATTCGGTAAACGACGTTGGATCTATTTCCTTGTGGGATGGGGTCTTTGAGTGTGGTATATAGGGTTTTCAGTTTATTTTTAGTGGATAGACCTAGATTTAGGTTGGGAAATGTGCTTCTGAGGGATTTTTGGATTTTTTCAGAAAGGTTAGGGATGTACGGAAGGGATCTGAATAGGGGGGCGACACTATCTTGCGAGGTGGAGGGGGGTTTAGGATTTTTAATTGAATTTATGAGGGAGGTGATGGTGTGTTTCGGGAATCCATTGGCTTTGAGTATTTCTAGGAGTCGGGATGTGTTCTTGGGATGAAATTTAGGATCAGATAGGGTAAGGGATCGAAATATTAGGTTTCTAGCTGTATTGAGGATTTGATGAGGGGGGTGTGAGGATTGGTAATGGAGGAGTCGGCCAGAGTAAGTGGGTTTGGTGTACCAATCGGTGGATAAGGAGCCATCGGGGTTTCTAATCACAAGTAGGTCTAGGAAGGGTAGAGAGTTATTGGATTCGGTTTCAAGGGTGAATTTCAATCGGGGGTGGTAGGAGTTAAAGGCGGCTAAGATCTGAGGAATACTATGCGGGTTGAGGATGAGGAAAAGGTCATCTACATATTTTTTAATGAAAATTATGTCGTTGGGGAACATCGGGAGGGTGAGATTGAGGAGGTCATTTAGGGTGATATTGGCTATATCGGGTGCGAGACAATTTCCCATGGCGAGGCCAGAGGTTTGGTGGTAGTATTTGTCTTGGAAAAGGAGGTAGCCAGATTTACAACATAGGGATAGGGATTCAAGATAGGAGGCTTGGGATAATTTGGTGTGGGGTTCTATAGTTTGCCAATTGGTTTCGACGATTTCAAGGGCTTTGTCAATGGGGATGTTGGTAAAAAGAGACTCGGCATCGAGGGAGACAAGGATAAAATTAGGAGGGACGTTAATGGAAGAAAGTTGTTGTTTTAGGTCGTAGGAATTCTGGACATCGTAGGAATTATTATGGCTAAGGGCTTGTAGGGGGGTTAGGAGAAATTTACTGAGATTAGAGGAGGGTGAGTTGATGTTGGATACGATAGGACGTAAGGGATTGTTAGGTTTATGAATTTTTGGGAGACCATAACATCTGGGGGCTTGGGAGTTGTAAGAGATAAGTCTGTAGTAGGTACGTTCGTCAATTTCGTGATTGTGACGGAGTTTGCGGATGTGTGTGTTGAAGGTTTTTATAAGATTGGGAGTAGGGTCTTTGTTCTTGGGGACGGGTGAGTATGTAGTGTTGTCAGAGAGGAGCTTAAACATTTTGTCGGTGTATTCAGTCCTGTCCATAATGACTGTCTTGTTGCCTTTGTCAGCTCTGCTTACAATAAGTTGGTTATGTGTACTGAGGAAGGAGCGGGTAGATTTCAAGTCTTGGAAAAATTTATGGGAAAGGTTACAGGATATGTTGGGGGGGCGGTGGAGATGATTGGTGATGATATTGGAAATGCGATAACGGGAAAGCTCTCGCTCTTCTTCATTTACAGAAAGGAGTTCGTCACGGTGAATGTATTCGATATCAGTTATCAATTTTGGGACCAATTTGCTGAGGTTAATGACAGGTGTAGCAAAATTGGGCCCTAGTGATAAAATGTTATTAACCTCGGGGGGAATATCGGTAGAAGAGATATTGTGCACCCATTCGGGATTTCCGGATGGATAAGTTTTCTTTTTTTGGGAATCAGTTAGTATTGAGTTGAACTTGGCAATGTGTGTTTGTTTTTTATGAGTTTTAGAGTTCATTTTCATTGTCTCTAAAAAGGAGCTAAGTTTGTTGAAAACTCTTCTATCGATATTATCCCGGAGGGAGTTATACATATTTTCAAGTTTCTTATCTCTATACTGTATGTTATCATTGATTTCCATTATTTTTATATTTAACAGGGATTTCTTAAAGTTATTTTTAATCTTAATAAGTTTTTCGGAATAACGGGGTGGGAGTACAATATTGTTAAGGGAGTTGTCGATAAATTTTGGGAATACATGTTGTTTGCGGCACTTCAGAAGAAAGATCCTATGTTCCCTAGCAT
Organism: Gonocerus acuteangulatus; assembly: GCA_946811695.1. Taxonomy (NCBI): domain Eukaryota; kingdom Metazoa; phylum Arthropoda; class Insecta; order Hemiptera; family Coreidae; genus Gonocerus; species Gonocerus acuteangulatus. The sequence goes on along the minus strand of OX328132.1, from coordinate 91,112,441 downwards.
TAATATTGGTCTGGGTGACGTGGGAAAGTTTATTAATGAGGTTCTTTAATTCGGGATATTTAGATTTAATATTCTTAAAAAAGATGCGTACCTCATCTGTATTCGGTAGATCAGTTATTACATTTTTCCTTTCCGTGTTCAGCAAATTGGTCTCCATAGGTTTGTCAATCCTTCCCTGTACCTGCAATATCCATCGGCAAGTCCTTTATCTTTACCGCGGTCTTTACCCTCCGTCCTTACTCCCAGCTCCACTTCTCTCCACCCCCTCCCCCCATCCACTACTGTCTAGCCCTTCCCCATCCTTCCAGTCTTCAGAAATGTTCTCTTCTTGAAACGGGACAGTTCTCAATCTTCTCAATAGGTATGTTACTATGACACTTGTACTGTATTCGCTTGGATACCATATACATGTATATTTATTTATATTGCTATTATTATACTATATATATATATATATATATATATATACATATATATACATTTATATTTTCAAGCATATAGGTACATATTTATGTTAATGTTTCTAGCCTTTTTTTTGTCCTTACCATTGTTATACCATATATGTTTTTACAGCCCTGAAGATGGCTTGTATAGCAAGCCGAAACGTTGGCGGCAATAAATATACATTTTAGCAAATAAAATGTGTTTTATTGAATAAGAACACTGACCGAAACCCCGAAGATCAACGCTTCCTACTTCCGAACGGTCGACCATATCTTCTCAAATATATTATATTATATATATATATATATATATATATATATATATATATATATATATATATATATATATATATATATAATTAACAATATTGATAACAGCCTTCATCACAGTTTCTAATTTGGGATTTGCAGCATGAGCCGCCAAGTTATGTTGGTGTATAATGCAATGAAATTTAATTAAATTTGTTAAGTTGTGCCAGAGATGGGCAAAATTTTATTTATAAATAAAAATACGAATTTATTCGTACTTCATATATTTCTGAATACGAATATAAATAAATTCGTATTCATAAGTGTATTAAATATAAAAATACAAATAAAATTTTATTCACAAATTTTCCTGCGAATACAAATAAATTCACAGAAAAAATTGTAAATAATCACAAAAAATGTGAATATTTAAAAAAAATCAAGTGATAAAAAAAATCAAATTAAAATATACGAATACAAATTTATTCACATTATAATTTGTGAATAAACATTTATTCACAATAAAATTTGCAAATAAATTATGAATTTATTCGTATTAAGATATTACGAAAGTTATTGAAGGTGGTTTTTTTTTTTTGTTTTTTTTTTTTTTGTAAGGCGTTTAACGTCTAGGTTATTAGCGCCTAGATTTTTTTACCCCTAGTCCTCCGCGGAACCACACTTATGAATACGAATTTATTTATATTCGTATTCACAAATATATGAAATACGAATAAATTCGTATTTTTATTTATAGATAAAATGTTGCCCTTCTCAGAGTTGTGCTCTAAAAAATTGTAACTAGTATTAACGTAATCTGTACCTCGGGCATGACTTTTCATTGGAAGGAATTTAAACCTTCTTGAAATATTGAGTATTTTTCGCAAATATCAAACAAATACTGAACATTGTTGAGAAGCCAAGCTAAAAAACTTGCAGTTTCTTAAGTTATTTATGACATTATCACCAATACTTTTGTAAATGTCTTCAATATGCCTCACACAGGTTGAATCAAAGAGCTGCAGTTTTTTTATGTCAGATAGAATTTGTTTTTGTTGGTGAATTTATTATAATGTAAATTGGCCGTGCTAACAAAGCATTCTTTTACGAATTCTGCATCGATAATCGTTTTCATATGCTTACCAAGAATATAACAAATTTCATATGATGCCTTAGTTATAGCTTAGTCTTGTGATGACACCACGGACATCATATTTTGATGTTGAAATGATCCATTACAAAAACTCCATTTCTCACTTCTTAATGATGATCCAGGAAGAAACGTTTCGTTGAAAGGTTTTTGGTTTGTGGTAAAATGACGAAAAATGTTATATTTCATTGATATGGCATATCATACAATTAGCTGCTTTATTTTTTTAGGTACAAAAAATATTCCGATTCCCACTCGTCTTGAAACAGTCTATTTCCTTTTATACTTCAAAGACATAATTTATAAATTAAATAATAATTATAAAAATACAACACGAGGCCTGCATTTCATCAGGAAAGATTAATTAGTTTTAATACAGTCGTGTACATTTTTGTATATTGCTTCTGCATCTAGGCCATTAGCACCGGGCTAATTATAAGTGTACGTTGCCACCCTTACTAAAGTCCGCAACTCACGCATGAGAATCCTGAAATGACGTGCAGCCTTGATAATATCAGACATCTGCTTACATTGAAAAATATATCAATAAATTTATGTATATTACGGCAAATTAGTGTATCAATAATAATAAAATCCGTTATTAATGTTTAATTTACTTTACCTTCGGGAGGGGCTATTGCTAAGTCACAAGATTTCAGGATTTAAGTAAAAATATAAACCAACATAGAATTTAGTTTACGATGGCTACACTATATCTTTAATGACCTCACCTCTGCAATATAGAACCGAATCGAAGAAAGAAGTGTAAACATAATAATTTTAATTTAATTGTTTTTTCAATCACAAAAGCCAGTGAAACTGACCTCAGTGGGCAGGTTTTGTGTTGGGGGTGAAAAGCCGACAACTAGAACATGTGTTGAGGTGTAGGTCAGCCAACGTTCGATAGTGGATGTGCTGTTTTGATAGAGAATGAATAAGGTACTTTGCGCTGCAATAAATACATCTTCTTTATTTAATACTAGCTGTTACCTGGCGTGCTACGCTACACCTACTTTCTGCATCTATAAAAGCAAAAATAAATTAGAAACCCAATAATTAATATTAAAATCTGTAACAATTTGAGTTCATTGTTTCGAACTCGTGATCTCCGAACTTTGAGTAATAGACGACTTTAACCTAGCCTATGACTCTACCCGTGTCAAGACCTACCTGTGTGCCACGTTTGGTCAAAATCGGTCAAACGGTGTGGATTTTCATGAGGAACAAACATACTGACAGACAGCTGGTAGACGTTTTTGACATAACCTATGACAATCCCAGTATCACGACCTACCTGTGTGCCAAGTTTGGTCAAAATTGGAAGGAGGGTGTGGATTTGTATAAGGAACAAACATACAGATAGACAGCTCGTAGAAATTTTTGACTTAGCCCACGAGACTTCCTGTATTAAGAGTTACCATTATTCCAAGTTTGGTCAAAATCGGTCAAACGGTGTGGATTTGTATAAGGAACAAACACACTGACAGACAGCTGGTAGACGTTTTTGACCCAGCCTATGACACTCCCCGAATCACGACCTACCTGTGTGCCAAGTTTGGTCAAAATCGGAAGAAGGGTGTAGATTTGTATAAGGAAGAAACATACAGACAGACAGCTCGTAGAAATTTTTGACTTAGCCTACGAGACTTCCTGTATCAAGACCTACCATTATGTGGATTTGTATAAGGAACAAACAAACAAATAAACAGACACGTGATTTTTATATATATAGATAGATAAGTGTTTCATACGATATTAGGTATACAGGAGCCAAATTCAAAGTTTGGCAGGCAATAGTGTGTGAGAGCTATTGTGGCTTAGTGCGAGTTATGCTGTTTCGGGCTAAAGGTTGTAGTTGTGGACCTAGTATTCCATGTAGAATAGCTTTCTTTTGGTAAGATAGAAATACTTACATTCATTCATTTTTACGTTTACTATCAGCTAGTCTTATAGTAAATATACTCAGCTTTCGATTGGTTTCATTTCCTTTCTAGTAGAACCACCTGAGCCGGAGCTACAACGATTATTCTTCTAAAAACCACGTTTGTCTCAATAAAACAATAAAACGACGTTTTCTCCCTTATGTGTAAGAATTCGGAAAATCGTCATAGAACATTTTTTGTTCCCCTAAAGGTCCTCTATCACCTCCCACAATATGTCTAGACATTTACGGGACACCCTGTATATAAGTAAATGTCAGACCAGTCATTTTAGAAATGGTGTATGTCCCAACATCTTCTTATTATGCACATATAATAAGGAAGAGGACAGGAAGAGGACACAGATGATCCGAACGAGACGTGGAAGGATCTGTCAGAAATAGGAATTTATTTTAAGGTAATAGGTTGAGGGAAGGATTTTTTTGAGTGTAAAAAGCAAGCCCTGGTGCCACACCCGATCAAAAGCTTGAGCGATATAAAGAAATACACCAGAGCAATACTTCTTCTGCTCAAACGAAGAGGAGATAAAGTCAACTATTCTGTGGCATTGGTGGATAGTGGAATGGGATATTCGAAAACCAAATTGGCGCGAAGGGAGTCAGGGTGCAACAATAGGGATTATACGTTTGAGGAGAAGCTTTTCGAGGATTTTACCGATAATGGGAAGGAGGGAGGTTTGTGGATCATTTTGTTGGTAGATGATTTCGAGGAATTAGGAAAGTAGGTCGTTCTGAGGACTGCATTTTATAAATATATAGGTTAGGAATAGGATAGCTTTTTTAGGTAGGCGTTTTAGGATTAAGAGGGTGATCAGATCTGGTCCTAGTGCCTTACAGTTTTTATGTTTGTGGACATCTAAGGAAACTTCATGAGGATGAAAGGAAAAAGGAGGAGGAGAAAGCGGTAAGGCTGAGTCTAGGAATTCAATTACTTTTGAAGAATGGATAGAGTTTTGGATGGATTCGTGGGGCCGGAATACTTGGGAAAGGTGGGATGCAAAAGTTTCGGAAATTTTGGAGCCTCTTTTAGCCAAGCTGTTGTCATCTCGACGGAGAGGATGTGATGGATTAGGATGGGATAGGATTCTTTTCGTGGCCGTCCATAGAGATTTGTCGTTGGGTGTAAGTATGTGAGTGTATTCAGCGAATTTGTTGTTGAAGTGTTTGTGTAGTTCGTATTGTAGTTGTCTAGTCAGTTGGTTGAGGCGATACTTGTCGGACGGATATCGAGTGGTTTGCCATATTCTTCTGATTCTATTTCTTTCGGTTCGAAGGAATTATATGCGGTCTGGGAAATAGGTTACTGTGTGTGATCTAGGGGGGAATTTCTTAATGGAAATAAGGAGTCCTGTCTGAATGTCAGTAGTCAGTGTGTGTATGGCTTTGTCAATGTCATCATTAGTTTTAAGAGGGATGTTTAGGTTTAAAGAGGAATTTAGCGAGGATTGAAATGAGCACCAATCAACTGGGCCTTTGATCAAGGACAGGCGGTGAGGACGAGTGAAAAGTTTAGGATCGATGTTAAAGGAATGCAATATAGGGCTGTGATCTGAAGATAAATCAAATAGGTTGGAAATATGGAAAGGAACATGCCTGACACCATTTGTTACGAAATAATTCACTATGTCTGGAGATTTGGATTTAGAAGTAGGCCAGTAGGATGGGGTCCTCGAGAGTTGGAGGTTCGACATCGAAATTCGGTATGTTTAGCATTGTAATCCCCTCCTGCAATAAATCTGCGGTGGAACCGCGCTAAAACATGTAAAAATTGACCATTCAATAACATTCTGAAATTATTCTTGAATTTTATGTTGCTCCAACTACAATTTCAGCTACTCGCCTACACAACTATCTTATCCATCTACAGATAAATGAAATTGGTAGTAATATGCTAGCGAGACACGAGAAAGTTTTTTTTTTTTTGTTTTTAATTTAATTCTAAATAATTTAATAATAAAATTCATGTGTGAGTACAATGATTAAAAGATTATTTTAAAAGTTTAATTGTTAATTTAAAAAAATAATTCTGCATATTTTTTTCACTACCTAAACAAAACATTTTGGAGAATAGTACAATTTTGAATTTTTCCCTTTATGAGATATTTGAAACAGTACATTTTAATCCATAAAGTATTAATCGCGTGCTAGTCTTCCATCATTTTTTTTACCACCCTCCATTTTATTAAAAACTAACAGAAAGCACCAGGTCCTGGTGTTGGGTTTAATCTACACCTTATGCTACAATTATGTACTTGAAGGGAGACAGTTTCATCATTAAATTTAATCCGGATCTTGTATGGATTACAAGTTCTTGTTTAAAGAGAACATAATTGTAAAAAATTAAAGTTGTCACCTAAGGATAATATTTACAACAATGTATATTAATATGAAAAATGTTAATCAGCAGTTATGACTAAATGATGCCCTCTTCTTTATGATAAAATAGTAAATAAATAAAATGAAATGTCTATGATAAAGTTTCCTCGTGGTTTGAGAAAAGTCTTGAAGAGAATAATTGTAAAACAATTAAAGTTTTAACGTAGGAACAATATTTATTACACTGTATAATAATCTGAAAAATATTAATTACCTGATACTTATATTAATTACCTTATGTCTTTATTATGTATATTAATACAATAAAATGAAAAAAGAAAAAAAAATATGTCAAGAAAACGATCGTTTAGGATATAAGGTGTTGTTGGTCTTTTTTTTTTAGACAAGATTTTTATAATGATAACTTGTACTTGTAAATTTTTTTTAATTGACAATTTGCTGAGTTTTTATGGCTAATATTTATAGTGACACCAAACACTCAACAATTGTTGAAATTCGGCTTTTTGACCTTTCTTCTGTGTTTTATATTCGTTAGATATGATAGAATATCCTCAAACACAGAATCAATTGTTATAGCTGACGATTGTTTTCTTAAATCTAGAAAATTCCTCGGTATACAGGACATTGGATAGCCGTGATGACTTTTTGAATGAATTTAAATGTAGCTTGTACGTAACATAAACGTGTGGTACCATCACTAAAGAGAATATTTATAAAACATGCGTTTAAAATAATACCAGACTAAAACACAATTATGAAATAATTTTATAAACAAAAATTGAAAATTAAAAACGTATTATAAAATATACACATAAATAGATATGCAAATAATTGAGCATAAAATCATGAATGGCTTTTGAAATCCTGTAGCATGATTATTTAAGAACCAATCTATTTCTAATTGTAATAAAAATAACCGCAAACATTAAATTTATTTTGAGAATCTGCGACCTACTATCCATTTTTTGTTTATTTAATTTACGGTTCAAAATAGCAGTTCTACGAATCTGATCTGTGCGCGCCTATACAAAATGTCTATGCTCATGTCACGCCATATGACTTACCAAAATCAGCTGACAGATGAAAACAAATGAAACGAACGATGAAGTGAAGAAGTTAACAGTATTAGAGAAAGGATGAAACTAAAATAGCTGGTGGCTCGGAAAGCCTCCCACTCCTTCTTTAATATAAGCAGAGTATAAATAGTCAAACCTTCGCAATGACTATCCCCCTCCTAGAAACTTCAGAATATTATACATGGAGTATAAGAAAGGTATTCCAGGAATAGTGAAACCCATACACCCCCCTCCCCCCAAAAAACTTTGGAAAATACTTTGTGATATACGAATTAACATAAGGAAATTGAAAGAAGTAGTAATATTAGTTGATTAGTTGGAAGCCCTCCATAAACGATTTCTATCCACCCTCCATTCTTGAGACTAAATGAAACCACAGAAGCATGGAAAAGTCTTTCCTGAGCATGGAATCAGGGGCGTATAGTGAAAATCATTTCAGAGGAGGGGGGGGGGGCAACTAACAATCTAGAACGTGGAATAGTTAGCCAACTAAAACGCTATTAAATGCAAAAATAATATTTTTCCTGAACTGAGTCGTTCAGTTCCAAAGTGACTGTTGTCCACAAAAAATCGAAAATGAGATTTATACATCCTTGGATCCAGAAATTGAAGGCATATCTGATGGTATGCTTATTATATTGTAAAATAATTCTAGTCCTAATCAAAAGTGTTCAAGGTTCAATAAAACTCATTTTGCAAGTTTTTATAACACTAACCGCGTGGAATGGAGCAGGATGGTGGCAGAGGCCCAGGTCCTACAAGGATTGTAGCGCCCAACAGTGAGTGAGTGAGTGAGTATAACACTAAAGCACCCAATCATGCTCTTCCATAGTGAGTCTTGACCATTCCTGCTGTTCCTGATGAATTCTTATCTATGCCCTGCTGTTCCAAAAGAGTTCATGTCCATATGTCTGTTCTACAGTGACTTGTCTTCCAACTTGCTTTTGCTAAGAATGTATTATATAAATAGCAAAAAGAGTCTTAAAAACCGATCCGTGGTATTTGTTTTAATATTTTAAAAGCAATCCATGAAGGTATTCCGAAAATTCTAATTTTAAAACGTTTTTCTTAAACATTTACCAAAAATGTTCACTTTGGAAATAACCGACTCACCTAAATGATCTTATTTAATTTATTTTTAAGGTTTTTATGACACATTTTTACCGATTGAATCAAAATCTCGGGGGGGGGGGGGGCTGCAGAACCCTCAGCTCGCCCCCCCCCCTCCCTTATATACGCCCATGTATGGAATGCCCACATAAGGGCGAATAGAAACCTTGGAATAACCTGGGATGGATTAATACGTAAATGTTTTTACCTATTAACCTCAAGAATGTCTATCCACACTTCCCGCCATGAAACTAGGCACATAATATAAGAAGGAGCACATACTAGATTAATAGGCTAAAGTTCCTAAAAGTAACTTATGAACGCCTACTCTTACTTTGTGTCCTAATTGCGTTTCCTAATTAATACTTGACTATATATTGAAACCAATATTTGCCAAAAACTGTTATGCAACAATAGAATACTGTTAGACGGAGAATGTCCACATATTTATTTTTGGAGTGGAGAGTTAACGTGTAACGTAAAAGGCTTTACACTACCAGGTTAACGTTTTATAGGTATTTAGGCTTGGGAAAATGAATGAAATCGTATTGATGTCTATTAATTGAACGTATTTATGACTTTTTTTTTTTTTTTTTTTTTTTTTTTTTTTTTTTTTTTTTTCTTTTTTTTAAATTTCTTAACACCAAAATGAGTGTATCAATATAAGTAACAATAAAAATGAGAAATTGGGGTCACAGAACTGCGTCATCTTAGCGCGTTCCGTTTAGGAGTTATTTCTCTTGTGGCCCGCTTATCTGGGCCACCCTGTGTGGGTGTATATATATATATATATATATATATATATATATATATATATACACACATATATATATATATATATATATCTACAAATTTGAACCACCGTTATTTTCGTTCTCTAGGGGTTCTGAAACGTAATACCTTCTAGTCGGCACTTCCGGATTCCGTCATGAGGTCAACCTTATAAGCGGGGTTCCTCCCTATGGAGGGAGGGAGGAACCGTGCTAAAAGTATTTAATCTAAAGAGGCTTTGAAAAATGTCACTTTCGATGTCAAAGCCAAGAAGAAGACTCTGAGAGATGCAGCGGATCGATTTAGGTATTTTGTTGTACAACAAAATACCTAAACCGACTTTTAACCCTTGAGTGGTCACCTGAATTTTACTTACATTACAGTTCACCTCGGGTCATTATGACACCTCGGTGAACTTTATTTATACATTTTCCATATAAAAAATGGGAAAGAATAACTTCTTTGTCCTCATAATTCACAATAGAATTAGTATAAATTGGTGTTGTTTCTTTTTTAATGCTTTTAAATGAAAATAATTGAACTTGAAATTTAGGCTATGAAAACGCATATATAAAAAAAATACATCTATTTCTTTGAAGAAAATGCAAATCGATGAATTATTTATATTAGATACAATTAGGACAAATGATTTCCATGTGAATTTTACACACACAATTATTAGACTTAGTACCAAAATTGGAATATTTTTTGTCTTTCTTACTCGGGCACACAGAACACGTTTTCCTTTTCCTCTCCCTACTGGACGCTGCTTCTTCAGTCACTGGCAGAACAACAATTCACCGATCTCCTAAATAAAATTTGAGCCTTGTTTTCAATGTCCTTGGTAAGGTTTGGCCTACTTAACTGGCAATTAGATGACTTTGGAAAAGTTGATGTTTTTTAGCGCGGCTCCTCCCTCCCCCATAGGAAGGAACCCCGCTTATAAGGTTGATCTCATGACGCGATCCGGAAGTGCCGAGGTGGTTCAAATTTGTATATATATATATATATATATATATATATATATATATATATATATATATTTATTTATTTATATATATTTATATATATATTTATATATATATATATATATATATATATATATATATATATATATATATGACTGTTCGCTCTGTAGCTCCCAGACGAATGGACCGATTTTGATGAAATTTGTTACAAAAATCTTCCGTCTAATTTGAAAGGTCAAGTTCGTTAACCAGAAAAATCCGCCTACTGAAAGATGGCGTTTGGGGCGAAATTCGCGCGAAAAAAATCGTAACGCTTACGTTTTTTAGTTCATAAGCTTGTAAGTACTCGTTTTATATGCTTCTTGGGCTAGGAAAACGAATGAAACCATTTTCAAGGCGATAGCTTTAACCGTTTTCGAGAAAATTGGAAAAATAGTTTTTGAATGCAGTTTTTGGTTTGGGTACTTAGAATCATGGGATTCAGTTGAAACATTGTCTGCATGTTCTACTTTCATTAAAACTAATATGTTGAAATTTTGGTTACGTTTGGAGTTAAGGAAGGGTTAGAATAAAATATTTTATTAACAGACATAAAAAGTTTTGGTAACTTTGTTTACTTTCCTTAATATCTCGAAAAAGGTTGAGAATCTTGGTAAACAAAAGAATACCATTAGAAAGCTTATTAAATGCTCTAAAAAAAAAAAAAAGGTTCTAATAAAAGTTTTGATTAGCCGATGTAAATCGGAGAAATAAGAGCTTAAAACTTTAAAGTAATTGATTTCGCTTATTCGAACTGTTCTTTTTGTCTGTTTTTTATTCCTTGTTATTTTTTAACTGCTTATATTTGGCTAATGTATTCGAAAATAAAACAGGTTAAGAAAAATAAGAAAAACAATTTAATGTTAGAGATATGGATTTCCAAGATATAGCTTTTCAACTGCCTAGCATCCTTCCTAGGGAGGGTTGTTTGTCTTTGATTTTGGTACTTAGAATTATGGGATTCAGTTGAAACATTTTCTGCATGTTCGAATTTCATCAACACTAATATGTTGAAATTTTTGTTACGTTTAGAGTAAAGGAAGGGTTAGAATAAAATATTTTATTAACAGACAAAAAAAGTTTTGGTAACTTTGTATACTTTCGTTAGTATCTCGAAAACCGTTGACAATCTTGTGAAGCGGATGATTACCATTCGAAAGCTTACTAAATGCTCTACAAAAAAGGTTCTGAAGAAAGTTTTAATTAGGCGATGTCAATCGGAGAAATAAGTGCTTAAAACTTTAAATTAATTGATTTCGTTTATTCCAACGGTTCTTTTTGTCTGTTTTACTCCTTGTTATTTTTTAATTGCTTATAGTTGGATAATGTATTTGACAATAAAACTGGTTAAGTGAAATAAAAAAAACAATTTATTGTTAGAAATATAGATTTCCAAGATTCCAAGACGTAACTAGCGGGACCTAGTGTTAGCCGACCCTTCCAGGTAAGATCGTAAATCATGACCTTTCAAGACTTTACTACACACAGGAATGGCGTTAGTGACCTTAAGGTTTGACACGCCATTATAATAATTAATTTAAAAAAAAAGACTGGTGGAACCAAAATAATCACTGCTTCTATTTTAATCTTTCCAAATTAGACTAGGGATATGAACGGAACCGCGCTAAGATGATGCAGTTCCTGCGAGACGGACTTTTTTATATTTTTAAATTGAAGTTTTCTTTTGTAATTGATTTTGTTTAAAACCTATGTGTGAATTGATGCCCATAACAGTTAGGGGTTATTAAATAGTTTCATCAATCTCACAATTATAGAGTTACACAAGTGGTCACCTCGGGTCAAAACGGGTAAAACAGAAGGAACTATTATCAATAGCACTGCCAAATATAAACTGGAGTAAAGGAGGGGAAAAATTAGGAGGTAAGCATAAGTCTCAAGCATGTATTTGCAGGATTAGACATTAATCTACTGGAAAGAAGAGAGTGTGAGGTCACTATGACCCGACATGACCACTCAAGGGTTAAGTATGTTAATTTATAAAGAAAATATGTTATTAATGAAACATTATATAGAGTGAATTTTATTTAAAATGATGTCATTAAGGGATATATAATTTATTATTGATTTGAATTTTTTTTTTCATGAATAAACATTAATTTAGTCAAATGTATTTAAAAGAGACTTTTGTTTCAAATAAATGTATTGCTTAGAAGGCTAAATTTATTTTAATAGGTTTTTATTGGCAATAATCTCTTTATAAGAAGTTATACAGTCGTATGTTGATTCAAATAAATGAGTTTAAACTTGCTTATAAGGCTAAATTTATTTTAGAACGATTTTCTTCTATTCTAAGTTAAGTAGAAACAAAGTAATAATCCTATGATAAATGCGTGTGTAAAACGCATTGGTTGGTACACTTTTTCTTTTCATTATCCTAGTCTTTTGTTTAACCAATTCGGCATTAAAGTGTTAATTTATAAATAAAGATTGTATTTCCATTTAAGGTATGTAAATATCTTAGGTATTAGGTTTAGGATTATTGATATTATTGTTACTATATTATTGCAATTAACACTAGGAAACTAACACAATTATATATTAACCCCCTCCCCATACTAAAAGATCCAAATCTTGTAAGCATTAAAATAAATAAATAAAAAAAAAAAATTTACTATTAATGATAAAGTTAGAGGAAAGCACTCTAAAAAAAAGAGGTGGCCAAACAAATTCAAGGAGAAAAAAAATAGCAAAGAGAATGTGCAGCTGAATGTGACTTCCCATTAACTCAATTAAGATATTTGCCAAATCGTAAAAACATATTTGGATATGTCAGGAAAAAAAATTGCAGGATTTAAAGACAACAAGCTCAGACTAGAAAGGTTTGACAGCTTTATGAAAAAGAATTAGCCATTAATGGAATGCCTTGCACAAAGCATCAAAAGGTGTAGAGCAGAAGCTGATAAGGAAAAAGTTAACGAATATTTTGTTAATCTAAAAAATATTATAGAAAATATTCCTCTTGAGAATATCGTCAATTATGACCAAACTCACTTCAACTATAGTTTAAGTTTAGATTTTTAGAGAAATTAAAGGTGGTCCGAACTCACCCAACACGTAGGGGTGATTTCGGATACATTTTAGCAATAAAAAAAAAATAAATTAAAATTATTGAGATATTTGAAAAACAAAATAAACTATTCGATAGAGCGAGGTCAAGGGGGGGTTCTTACATTAATTTTTTCCCGATTTTTATAAAAGTTTTGTCTTTTGTTATTACGAGAAAAACGTTGAAAATGTGTCCGAAACTCACCCCACATGACAGTATATGAACAAAACCACGCTAATGATGAGATTCTTTCATAATGCCTTTATAAAACTCATTAAAAGAATATGTTTTAACTTCTACCATCCTCCACTCACCCTCCCCAGCCCCACCACCAACTTTTTACCCCCCCCCTCCCCCCCCCCCCCCCCCAAATATACTGATTACACTGCAAAGTTCAATCCACTTTATTCATTTTGGAAATAAAGATTTTTAAATGATAACAAGTTAAAATATAAAAATAACTACATACAGTAGAACTTGGATAATTCGAAACCCCTAGGGACCGATAAAAAAAGTTCGAATTATCCAAAATTCGAATTACAAAAGTTTTTTGAAAATAATGGGCTAAAAAAATCGAACTTCATATTTTCACATTTTTTTAAATTAAAAAAAAAAAAAAAAAAACATTTTATTTAAAGAAAAACAAACATTTCATGAATTGATGATTACATACATAAGTAATAAATAATTTATCAAAAAAGTAAAAATAAAAGTATATTGTTTTGAAAAAATGCCATTTTTTTCTTTATTTTTCAGGTAAGTTGGTAAAGTGTATGGAGGAATTTCAAAGTCCTTGGCAATTTCAGATTTTTTCTTTATTGCTTTTTCCAACTCTTTTAATCGCAGCTATTTTCACTGACAACGTTAAAGTTTTATAACTTCTAGGCTTCGACATCTTAAATCAACAACTCACTGAAGTGCACTGTACACCAGAAATTCAAGGCACAAACAATAAAACGGATCTAGACACTAACTGATTTATAACTGAATAAGAAATGAAAATGGGAGGGATGGTGGGAGGGAATTATAGGATAAAACGACAGGATGGTGTATGTAACTATAACAACCCCTGGAAGGAAGGAAGCACGACCTTTGCAGAACTCCTACAGTCCAAGAACTAGACTATGAGATCGCCGCGCTGCTTGTCCCGGAACCCCTACATCCGTATCTTACTATCCTTCTTACCCGAGAGGAGAATATTTTGACAAGATTTATGATCGGTCGCCCCTCTCTCCACTTCCCATTGGAGGCACAGACTTGTAAAAAATTCAAATTATCCAAAATTTTATTCGAATTAATCACGATTTTTTTACATTGTGTAAGCCCTAAATTCTAGGGACATAGAGAAATATTCGAATTAAAGACGAGTTCGAATTATCAAAGTTCGAATTATCCATGTTCCACTGTATTTTCTTTTGTGCCGTTGAAAGTTATTAAAACAGATAGAATATTTGTCTGACCATTATTATATAAATATACTAAAATAAACGCATTCACATTTAATTTGATAATATCCACAGGTAATAATAATAATTTCAATTTTAATGCTTGTGATGATAATGATATGTGAGATGTTACAAATTTTACTAAGAATATAATGGGTTTATTGATCAATCATTATAAGTGATGTATATTGAAGCAATTATATTCCATTATAAATAAAGATATTATTGAAAGTTTATAATATAATTAACAAAAGATTAATTTACAATATAAATATATTTTTAATGATAAACTTGTTACATTTCAACTCAAATGTTATTATTCTTAGTTTTATGTATTTATACTTACACTACTGAAAAATTATTCTACATCCCTATATCGAGATGTATGTACAACAAACACATTTTTAGCACATGTGTTATTATCAAACTTCAATTTTCATCTCTTTGTTTGGTTGTTCATCAAATCATAAATTCTTAAAAACTATTTTCTTATACAGAGTATAAAGAGGTGTATGTACTGATATAATATGTTAAGATAAACTATTAAGAACAGGCATTAAGCCTGATTATTCTCTTTTAATTCCTCAGAAAGAACACTGATTAAATATAAATAAGTTCATTTTTTCAATATATATATATATATTCCTTCAGTGCAATCGGAAAGCTTTGTCAAAATTTATGCTTGAAAATTTAATACATTTTTTCCCTATTCTTTTTCGTTGTTTAAGAGCCTTTGTTTTTTCTTCCTCCATTAAATTTATTATTATTATTATTAATTAAACAATGTTACGGTTAGTAAAATTAGAAACATGTTTAAATAAGAATTTTAGAAATAGGAAAAAGCATTTTGATTTAAAGAATTTTTAATAAACTTTTAACGAATAATTTTTAGCTTAAAATAATTTATCATTTTATTAAGGATTGTTAGCATTTGATTACAAACCTTTTTACAGCACACTTTTCTTTACTTCAATTCATAGTTCTGAACTTAACAAATATTTATTTTTGCAAATATACAGCTGATAAATTTTAGAAAATAAAAAGTCTAAAAACAACATAATACAGTTTATAATTTACATAATATTTACATAATATCCAATGGCAATAAGTTTTTTATACAAGTATATAAATTAAATTTCTTTCTTTACAACAGACAAACACACACATACACACAAACAAACTCTCATAATACTTTCAAATGTACAATTTTTAAAATAAATGTACCTATTTCATAAACATTTGGAATATTCACAAAACAACATATACATATATATATATATATATATATATATATATATATATATATATATATATACACATACATACATACATACATACATACATACATACATACATACATACATACATACATATACATATATATTTAAAAGTATATTAATTATAAATAAAAATATATTAAAAATCACAGTAGTTTTCTTCTTAAAGAAAGTAAAACAAAAAGGAAGAATCGTAACCTTTTGAACTGTCAAGATTATTCTATTTTGAAAGGTATCATTGAACAATTGGAATAATTTTTCAATAGGCTTCACACTGATCAGTTTGCTTTTGGAGATTCAATTTATCAATGCTATAGAAAAATATAAAATGTATTTGTGTTTTGTATTCATGTTGGCATGAATTTATTTTGTAATGAATTCCATTGAGCTTCTATTGGTGCCAACGAAATAATAATTATTATAGAGCCAGTTATTGCAGTCACAGATACTATATGTAGGAAAAGCATAAACTTCCGGAGTCCAGAGAACTGTAAAATAAATAGGCAAATTCATTAGCAACATTAATTACGATTTGTAATTCAAAACAGTACATTTTCTGATTTACGAATGATATCAGATTAATTTAATAATACAAATTTCTTATGGTATACATTATATTAATTTGGCTAAATGATGGATAAAACTATAGTACATTATTTTGAAATTCTGTATTAAAGTCAGTTAAACTTTTATTTGCTTAATATCTCATTTCTCTCATATTTTCATGCCTATCAACCTATTTTGGTTTTCTTTTTATAAGCATAGATAATTATGTCTAAATATTATTATTTTAATGTTTATTTAGTTGGCAATACAAAGAGAAAATTATGCTGGCAAAGGAATATTTTCAATTAACATTCCATTTCATAGATAATTCGGGGCATGAGAGTAATACTAAGGTTTACTTAGTTCCTTATTTTTGAAGAAATATTTTTAATTATTCCGAAATCCTTTCACAGAAATAAATCTTTTATAAGCTGAAATAGTGATGATGTCCTATACTGCTCAGGTTTTAGGAAGGAGAAACATTAGCTCTCGTTTTCAGAGAACTTCTTGTGCTATAATTCCATTTAAAAAATTTGCTTTGGAAAGATATGATCAATCAATACATAATTGTTCTTAATCTTTACATGGATACATTCATATATATATATATATATATATATATATATATATATATATATATATATATGTATATATGTATATATATATATAGTGTATTTCTTCTGTCCTGTAACAGGCCCAGAGGGGGGGGGGGCAGACACTGTACTTCTTTCTTGATCTTATGTCTCACCAGGAAGATAGTGGGGACAGTACTGCCCGATATTCGGCGAAATATCATGCATCCAAATGAACATCACAGATGAAATACTTTGTATATTTGACAAAATATTTAAGTCCAGTTAAAAAAAAAAAGTTAATCAAGCTATTTTGCAAAACTCTACGCCATTCCAGGAGCATGAAGAACTCCAGGAGAAGCTTTACTGGCTGTATGATAATGCCCTGGTTAACCAAAAAAAAAAAAAAAAAAAAAAAAAAATCATGCACTATCTACAAGCAATTCATGCTGTTGCAATTTTATATAAAATGGAAATTATATATTTCAAATGAGAGCACTCTCTTCTCTTTACTTGTATTTTCTTTAATTATAAGTTCTAAAATGTGATGTGTTATCTAATAAGTAAATACTGTTCTACTTATTAGATTATAAAAAGAACTTGGATTAAACTTTTTTTTTTTTTTAAATAATTCTATAGGTTTAGTGTCGAATTAAGTGATATAAAATTGAATTCAAATAATGCACCTGCTATTCATTCAATCCATAGCTACTAAAATCATTGATTCCTTCTTCAAAATTAAATTTGTTTAAAGGCATTTAAATTAACTAGTTTTATTGTTTACCACGAGGAACGATGCATTGGATTCATGACATCACCCACAGGGATAACTTTATTTCCCAAGATGATTTAATTTATAATGAACTAAAATAGCAGGTGACTTAAATAGCTATCTGTTATCTGTATAAAATGTTATCTGTCATCAATGTTTTCACATAGCATGGCTGGACGGAGTTACAATTTCTTAATTACAATGAATTTTAGGTTCTCAAATAAAATAAACCTCTCCTTATTGTTATAATCAATGACAGTCTGAAAGATATAAAGGTAGATGGTTTAAAATAGTTATGAAAAATGTAATACTAGACTCACAGGAGCATCTTGCTTTCGATCTATGCTATTCAAAGCGCTCCTACTTGTGCTTATATCCTTCATGGGAAATGAGTTAACGCGTTTTCCATTTTTCCTTTCACTGATACATCCTGCACACTACAAATAAAAAAAAATGGGGCATTTTTCCGTTCAACTAATAAATTCTTATTATACTATTTAATTTAATAATTTCTTCAATTTAGACACTGTGCCTTGAGTAAAGTAGTCCACATGTTTTTCTTTTTATAATTTTTTTTTTTTTTTACGGCGCATCGACAATTCTAGGCCATTAGCGCCATCTTTTTATAATTTCTGCCAAACTTGTTTCAGGTATTCTCTTCAGGGGCATATATTTTTTTTGTAAATGTAATCATGTTGCAAACTGTTGACTGCCAGTTATCTGATAGATTGGAACACAAGAACAGCTACTAGGTTTGATTGCCCACTGAATTGGTACAAAGAACATGTCAGACACACATTTAAAAAAAATTATAGAAAAAAAAACCTGTGTAAAGCTTTAAAAGCCCCGTTATAGAAGGCATCATTAAATATTGAAGCTCCTAACAAACAAGAAGACGTGTTAAAGTAAGGTTTTCTTACATAAATAATATTTTTTTATATATGAATAAATGGAAAACATTCAGAGGTATATATATATATATATATATATATATATATATATATATATATATATATATATATATATTGCTGCCTTATTTCACAATTAATCTTAAAAATTTGTTTCTCAAGAACATATATATACTTTACCTAATCGACTAAAATAAACAGATTTTGTAAAATTCTAATACTGCACGAAAAAATTAATAAGAAAAAAGATTCCCTAACCATGATGTAATGTTAAACTATGGGGAACAAAGGTACTTGAACATAATCTTATATTAAAGGAATTGAATCTAAATGCATTACTGGTACAAGGATTTCCATGGCAGTACACACATATTAGTCAAAGAAAGTGAATGTACAACAAAATATATTTCTTTAGGTTAGAAAAATAAATTACCCACTTTCTCATAGAAATAACTATTTTTTGTATTTTACCTTCACAATAAGCAGAGATTTTCCTTGATTAAAAAAAAAAGCATGATAGTATTAGGTCAATCAATAAGTTCATGCACATGGAAAGCATGCGTGTGATTTGCTATGAATCACTACGAGACCAATAAGATTTCAAACCAACCTTTGGACACTAGCTTTGCTTCGACTAAGTATTACTCAGTCGGTCAGCATTTATTTGAGAGCTTTTGCCGCATCCAACTTACTCCCTGGACTATTTTTCAAGAAATGTTCACTTATTTTGCACCTTACAAAATTGTTTACTTCGGTTGAAAGTTACATTCTAAACAGGATGGACTAAATGAACTTTTTAATTTGTTTTCATCGAGACCATAAAAATGCTGAACTCAATGAATTTACATGTTTTTTTTTTTTTTTTTTTTTTTGTTTTTTTTTTAATTATAGATAATAAAATACTTGCAGAATGTGCAATTTCAATTAATATATGAAGATGATTTGATGAAATTGAAAATTATATTTTTAAAGAATCGGGTGAAACTCTATTCATAAATAATAAAATCAAGACCATTAGCAGTTCTAAAAAATTTGAGGTATAAAGCCTCCATAACTTTAACTATGTCTTTACATAAAATTAATAGCCTTTACAGGCCCTAAATATGCTCAGAAAATATTATATAATGCATTATTTCATTAATTCATTTAGATACCTCAGGGGTATTACAGTGATATCTGGTGAGGATTTAATGAAGTTGATAACTCTCTTTGTCCCGCTAGATACCACTGTGGGAATGCGTCTAGACACGACATATAGGTCTAGCTGGGCTAATGTGGACATCAAGTTCCTCATGAGAAGCGACAGGGGGTTCCAGGAGTGGAGAATGAGTTATCTTTTCTAGAGCATCCGAGACCCTCCCAGTAGAGCACAAGTTAACTCGTTCAGAGCAATGAAAGGGTTAAAATGACAAATTATGTTTTAATTACACTATTTTAAAATTTCCCATAAATGCACAAGTTTTTTTTTTTTTTTTTTTACTGATCTGATACTTGTGTGAATAAGTCAATAGTCAGAGTCAGAGACAGTATTTGAGAGAGACTGATGTTTTCATGCTTGTATTTTCACCATAAATTCTCCTACTTCATTTAAGTGTGGAATTTCAAAAGGTCTAGATAGGTTAATATGAAGTTTGTCATACAAATTTTGTACGTAAAATAACTCAACACATTAAGTGTTGCAAACTTTCATAAGGTTATGAGCATCATTAGCAAAATTTATCCATCACCAATAAGCACAATGCAACTTCTCACTATTAAACAGCACTATTTACCACCAAATGAATTACCTTTAATGCATTTTATTTCACATATTAAACACAATCATCCACGTTTTTGTTAGAATGTTTCAGACTCAGAGAGGAAGTGTTCATAGCATTTAAACATTAAGATGTATGAATTCGATGTGGAAATATAATTATTGAATTTGGTCAAAATTAAGAAAATTATTGGTTACCCTGATCTTCAATTAAGTATTTCTACTCAAGTTATGAATAGTGGTATTTTCGTTTATGATCAGTGATATAGTTGTTAGTTCACACCATTTTTTATTATTAGCACCATTTTAGGAAATTTTGGATTAAAAATTGTTTGTTTAAATAAAAAATAATGAAGGATATCAGAAAACAAGAAGTCATTGATTTTCAAGAAATGTGTTACTGTTATTAAAAAATGAAAAGTTAGTTCTAGACAGTAGAACCCTCAAACCACGAACGTTTCAAAATGGGTGTCTTACTTTATGCCACTTCATAAAAATTGTTATCCATGTAATTATAAGTTGTCCATAATTAATTTTAATTTTTTCTTAGTACAAATTTAAATATTTTTAATAACAAAAGAGATCGATATAAATACAATGTTTTCTATACGTATTAGACTTTGTGCTTGATACATTTACATTGTGACCCATTACTTATTTAAACAAACAGAAATAAATTTACTGAGACCATTAACACACAGATCACATTTACATTGTATATTCTACAGTCCCTATAAAGAATTTTGAGACGTTAATTTAATGAGCAATACTTACAGACAATACAAAGTGCATCACAACATAGATTACAACAAATGCAGCTAAAATCAGGTCTAGCCACTCAGGCAGTTCTGCTTTGTTTAAAGGAACAGCAAAAAAAATGGTAACAACTGAAATCAGAGATTTTGAAGAATAATAATTTATCATAACAACAAAACTAAAATTTACAGATCATATTGTTATGATTATAAAATATAAAAAAAAACTACATACTTGCAAATATGTGGGCTGCATTTCCTATCAGCCAATGCAACCAGTTAAAAAGTGGCCTATTTCTTGCTGTTGGGTGGGGCCGAAAGGCTGCTCCGATTGGTTGAATTAAACACAAAAAGGTAGTGACACAACCTAAAATTGCATGAATTTGGCTATTTGGACCAACCCATTCTCCTAATTCTATGAAGATAAGCACAAATCCTGCTAATGTTAAACACCATGTTAGAAGCATGAAAAACCTGTGCCACTGAAATAAAAAACATCGGAATGTTAAGTTATATTAACTACTATATTAATATTAAATTATTTGAAAACTGACATACAGCAAACCATAAATCTTTTGTACAAAGGGAACTTCCAACCCATGTTTGTTTGAAGTAACGGGCTAATATTATGCCAATGCTTGCACATCCTATCCATGCAGCAACCATAAATGAACCATGAAGATGTATTAACAGTTTTGATGCTACTGTAAATGCACCAACGTCAGATAAAGCTCTTTGCTGTCCACTTGATGTATATAATAAGTCATGGTATCGAACACCGCCCTCTATAAAGACAACAAAACATATTCATAAATATTTGCGGGTTAGCTCACCAGCATTTAGTGAAGTCATATCTTTTATTTGTTTTACAGCGCATCTGCATCTAGGCTGTTAACACTGAAAAGTAATATAGTTACAGTTTGACTTTTGTAGATTACAAGAAAAGATAGCACAATGTCCCCTTGAGTCAGTTTCATAAATCAGTCGGAATAAAACTGCTGCAACTGAAAGTACATTATAATTAAAGATAATAATAATAAATATATGGAGACCTATCTATCTTATTATAACAATTATAACCCGGTGGCCATGAGTGCCAAGGTGTATGCACTCACAAGGGGAGTATACAGCGATGGGGTCACCGATTTGGACTAATTTCTTTCTGGTGATTCTACATCGAAAAATAGTCGACACGTGTCCGAGCGTTCCGTCCAATGCGCCTTAGGAGCCGAGAAATAAAATAAAATAGGTTGAAAGTGCTTTATTTTTTATATCGAGTTTAGAAAATGATATCGACATGATTCTTTCACCAATTCATTTGTTTTATAGAGTAGATTAAAAGAAAAATATAATCGTTAAAAAATAATTTATATTTCCTCAAATATATTCAAAAATATGCTTTCGTTTTCAGGTAAACTAGTACTATACATTTTTTTACACCAAAAATAATAGCAGATTTAAAATCAGCACCCCAAGAAACCCTAATATACTGAATATCATTGAAAACAAAAAATAATGATTTTTCCTAGTCTGGAAGAGACTAAACATTTTGTAAGCGAAAAGGTAATGTAACGCTTTGAAATTCAATATCTCTCCTTGAGATAATCCGATTTTTACATCATTGAAATCTTTCGAAAGGAGAAAGACTCCTTTTTCTAACCATATAAATGACTATTGTATTATCTCAAAAGGTACTTGCGAAAAATGGTTTTCAAAATAAAAATAGAATGTAAACTTTTTTGCGTATAACATCAATTCCAGAACACGTAGAAACACCCCGATTGGACGGAAATGTGTCACATTATGGCCTTTATTGACCCTCCAAGTTTGGTTTGGATCGGGCAAATATTCTTTGAAATATGGCCGGATTCTTGAATATTTAACAAAATCTTAAGGGTCCCCCTTAGCAAAATTTAAAATACATTTTTTTTTTATTTTTGTAATATTCCCAAAATTTGAATTTAGGGGTTTTTCAATGTGCTAAAAACGAATCTGACATCCGTTTTTAAATACAAAAATGTTTTACATACTCGACTCTGTAGAAGTCATTATTATACCCAAATATTCCATAAACCTACATTTAAAAAGTTATCGATTATGAAACAATTTTTGATTTGAACTTGGAGGGTCAATAAAGGCCATAATGTGACACATTTCCGTCCAATCGGGGTGTTTCTAAGTGTTCTGGAATTGACGTTATATGCAAAAAAGTTTACATTCTATTTTTATTTTGAAAACAATTTTTCGCAAGTACCTTTTGAGATAATACAATAGTCATTTATATGGTTAGAAAAAGGAGTCTTTCTCCTTTCGATAGATTTCAATGATGTAAAAATCGGATTATCTCAAGGGGAGATATTGAATTTCAAAGCGTTTCATTACCTTTTCGCTTACAAATGTTTAGTCTCTTCCAGACTAGGAAAAATCATTATTTTTTTTTTCAATGATATTCAGTATATTAGGGTTTCTTGGGGTGCTGATTTTAAATCTGCTATTATTTTTGGTGTAAAAAAATGTATAATACTAGTTTACCTGAAAACGAAAGCATATTTTTGAATATATTTGAGGAAATATAAATTATTTTTTAATGATTATATTTTTCTTTTAATCTACTCTATAAAACAAATGAATTGGTGAAAGAATCATGTCGATATCATTTTCTAAACTCGATATAAAAAATAAAGCACTTTCAACCTATTTTATTTTATTTCTCGGCTCCTAAGGCGCATTGGACGGAACGCTCGGACACGTGTCGACTATTTTTCGATGTAGAATCACCAGAAAGAAATTGGTCCAAATCGGTGACCCCATCGCTGTATACTCCCCTTGTCAGTGGCTAAGGTCTTGGGTTCAATTCCTATTAGGGGTGATGGCTTTTCTTTCGAAAAAAGAAAAGGCATCAGCCCGATCCTGGCTAGAAAAGGATGGTAACCCGTACTAAAATGCAAATAAATAAATATAATCGCATTAACTAAAAATTACTCAATTCCAACCAGTCAAACAGTTTCCATTCATTACTTTTCTCAAATAGACAAATGTAATGATCTTGTAAAATAGGAATCATTCCCATAGTCCTGTCTTACCTATTTTGTGACTGTAATAGGAAACTTATATGACCATTAAAAATAAATGAATGAAAATGATATAGTTATGTAAGTTGAAATAAATTCCATTCTAAAAACATTTCTGAGTACCTTCTGCAGTAGAACCAGCTGCTAACAGGAGGAAAAATTTATCTTTAGATAGATCAAATTCTTCATTCTCTATTGTTGTTTTCATTACATGTGAGTATTTGCAATAAATAACTCCATCAACAAAACTTGAGTTCATTAAATTTATGCCATCTTGGTTCTGAAAAATATTCATAAAATTCAATAATATTATTATATTATGAAGAATTATTCATATATGAATCAATCAATGCAAAAAGAGCTTCAGTCCATTTTTTCCCAATATGATTTCGGATAATATTTTCGTTAATATGATTGATGGATTCGTTGTCTCTGAACTTAACTACACATTTCTATGTTAAAATGACTTAAGTCTAATACGTAGTTCACATAGAAACGTAACCATAAGGAATCTATCACTCTTATTAACGAAAATATCATCCGAACGCATATTGGGAAAAAATGGACTGAAGCTGTTTTTGCATGGATCGATTCATATGTTTTTCCATCGAAAAACAACATCATCATGTTGAATGGAGATGCAACTATATCATTGTTTAAATTTGACTAAATTATTTTAACATTGTCTCTATTTAAACTAAATATTCAATATCATTGATTATTCTCTTTAAGTAATAGAAGAAAATTGAGATACATATTTAAATGGTAATGTCTCCAAATTCAGCCAAGAGAGGCTACTCAGATTTGAAAGTACGATAATATTTCTTGCAGAACATTTTGGAAATAATAAAAAAGCGATGACCAAAATGAGTCTTACTTATTATTTAAAATTATCCTATTATTAAAATAAAGATATTCTAAATGATTCACACAGTGGCCAGAACAATTATTAATTATTATTATACAATTTCTTCGTTTTAAGTTAAATTAAGCATTTTGCAAAAGTCAAGATAATGATATTTGCTAATTAATATTTACTGCAACTGTTATTAAATCAAAGTATGTTAATAACATAAATAAAAAATAAATATTCATATAAGTACATAGTACAGCAATCTTATAGATTTTTTATTCAAGATTATTGCTCAAAAATAATTATTCTAAGATTTGTTCATTTGCAATTGATTGGGACAATAAATCAATTGTGGGGATGCTCATAAATAAATAAACAATTGCAATCGTTTAAACGGTCTCAAGAATTGTGAAAGTTTATAAATGTGGATAATATATATATAAATGATAGAGGTCCTCATTCTCTAATTTATTGCATAGGGTTTCTTACTCTACAAGTGAATTGGAATAAAAATAAAAGAAATATTAACAAAACCGAAGTCTAATACAGTTTTAATAAATATAATACTATCAATTTTCTTAATCAATATTGTTAATATTATATGAATTACAATATGAACAAATGTAACCTACTATTTTTCTCCTTGTATTACTCTTTTCTCCAGGCTTATTCCAAGATTTGTATGCTTTTATTTTACTGGATTGCTCATGTACACATTCCACAACGCTATCTGCTCCCTGTTAAGTAAATATAAGATCAAAAATATTTTTTTGTAAGAGATAAGACAAGGTATGTTCAAATATTTTATTAAACAGAATACATTGTGATTTTATTCTGGTTAAAATAACTCAATCTTCAGTAAAAAAATTACGCCATGAATGTATTACACTTTTAGTTCACTTGTAACATTTAAAATTTTTCTTTCTGTACATTTTTATGCGATACATATATGCCAAAATAACTGGCAAACTTTAGGAATCGATGCATGATGAAAAGAGAAAGAAAAAAATTCCTTTGGAAAATAGCTCGTTTTTGCTTTGTTTCTGAGAAAATTGCAAAAAACTGAAAGAAATTATAAATAGGCAGTCACCATCTTATCATAAGGCATTTATAAAAATCGTTAAACATTTGTGTTTTATCCCCTACCCCCTCCACTCACCGCCACCTCACCTCCTTTAACCCCACCCCAAAAATATAAGGGTGATTATGTCTCTGATTTTGGGTGGAATAATAAAATGATGGGTCCATATTTTTTGCCCCCTCGACTTGCAGAGTCTTTCCACGCATTCCTCGATGATGAACTGTCATTGATCTTGGAGGAAGTCCTTTTGCCAGAGAGATTGGGAAGCTAGTTCCAACTCAACAGTTGTCCTGCCCATTATGGGAGGTCCAACTGAAATTGGTTGGATACTAACTATCCAGAGCATTGCATAGGACTTGGTGGACCTGTACCTTGGCCGACTTGATCTCCAGACCTCACACCCTTGGATTTCATTGTATGGGGAAACATTAAAGATTTGGTTTACAGGAAGCCCATTTGCTCCAGGGAGCACCTCGTCCATTGCAACAAATTGGCCCGGGAACAGATTACAGCAACAGTGCATCTGCTGCAAGGGAAAAAAACCTTTGAACAATATTTAAATTGATTATTAAGAATTATTAAAAGAAGAAATTGTTATTTTATAATTATATATGTAGTCCAGGGTTAAATTTCAAAGGTTTTAAGAATTGAGGGGGTGAGGTTAGCTCAGTGGTAGAACACTGGACTAATAAGTTGGAGGACCTGAGTTCAAATCCCGAGCAAGCACTAAAGATTTTTTTCCTAGTGTCTTTGTTCATGGGTTGAATTCAGCCTCCCTGACCGTCCCTAGGCCAACCCAGCCTTTAATTAATTTAATAATGGGTACCTTGGGTGCTAATGACTCTAGTAGTCGAAGCAGTCAAGGTGAAAATCAGGCGGCCGGAGCATACTACTGACCATACTATCTCCCTAGTGTGCCGTATATCAGGTCATGAATCAGATACCTCTATAGTATCTGCCCCTCAGCGCCCTTGTGGCCTGTTACGGGACTAATTTTTTTTTTAAGAATTGAAAAATTATTTTTAATAAGAATTGAATGTTTTTTTTGTTTGGTTACTATGTTGAACTTGCAGCTTACATAGTGTCAGTTTATTTTTTCGACCATAATTTCTTTTTGTTTTTTGTCGGGGGGAAGGGAGGTGGATTTTTTATACAGGCCTTATGAAAGACTGCCGTTTCATAATTAATTTTTTTTCACTTTTCTCAGAAACAAAGCAAAAATGAGATATATTTTCATCCTGCATCGATTCCTGAAGTTTGGTAATTTGTTTTGGGGACACTCTTTATATGTCATACCAAACAAATATTTACTACAGCCTGCTCAGATAGATTGTTCAGTTCAATTGCACATGAGTGAACTTCTGGTAAGGAAATATTTCCTTCAGTTCTGCCATTTCAATGAACAACACTAAGTGAAAAACTAAAAACTCATTACCAATGTCTTGTTTAGATTCAGGGAAGGCTTTGAGTGGTCAGGCAAGAGCACTAGTGTTTATCAATTCTTAGCCAAAGCTAAGACTGAAAACAATTTAACTGCAGTGAAAACATCCCTGTGATAAGGTTATAAAATAGGGAATGTTTCTCATGGAGGAGTTACTCCATTCAAATATAGACCATGCTGCTTTTATCTTCATTCTGTACAATGTATCTGAATAGGCAATAATTTGTGTTATCATAGTGATCTCATTGAAAATTGATTAGGGTCAAATCGCATTATACATAAAAAAATAACTTATTTGATTATGAAAGAAAATAATGAAAATATAAAAGCTCATACATTCAGTTTTTCTTTTCATCATAAATTAATAATAAATTAATCATTCAAACCTCGTTTTTACTTTGAACAAAAAATGTTTGACTATAAAAATGATATTTTATAAACATAAATGTGTTACAGATTATACCATTTTATTATCTCGCGATAGACCAACAGCAACATAACCTTCACTTTTGCCTTTAATCTCAAAAATGAAATTGGTGCCTTGAACAATTACTGTTACAATTGCATCACAACTTTCATCCTCGATACAACCATCTGGAGCCCCAAAACAGTTCTTTTCTGTATTACATCCATCATAAATGGGATCGTGGGGCTTCTTATCTTTTGTTTGAGAAAGTAGCTGTTTATCTTTTGAAGATTTATAAGCAACATCATGGAATCCAACACTAGTTTCTAAAAAAAAAATAATTGTGGATTCAATAATAATTTTAATAACATATCATAAGTTAATGAAGTATAAATACTACTCTTATATAATTGCAATAAATAAATACTATATACATTTGACGAACCAATCTCCTTACATTTATTGAACTGAAATTAAGTGCAAAATTGACAGAAAAATTCAAATAAGAGGTTTAATCCATGAATTGAAAAATACAATGGAAAAAACTAGCAAATTCATCCATTTAAAAATGTATGTTACGTTTTTCTTATCACCTTTGAGAGCTTTTCCAGCAGCTAACAGAACATAGTAGGCCGTTTTCTCCAGGTTAAATTTAATCCCCTCAACTTCTGTTTCAATATCTAAAGCCACTTTACAGGAAATATCACCATCAGAGTATCGCCCTTCTAAAAGGTTAAATCCTTTTTGCTCTTCCTAAACCAATATTAATGATATTTAATGTAAAACACATTTTACAGATATCATGGGCGTATATAGATAATAGTTTCGGGAGGGGCTGGGAAAATTTCGGGGGGGGGCTGAGACCATTTCTGGGGTATGGAATACTAACAATTTGGAACTTAGAGTAGTTTTAAACGCTATGACACCCAAAATAAAATCTTTTTTATGAACTGAGTGATCATATTTAATTTATTTTTAAGGGTTTATGACACATTTTTACCAATCAAATCAAAATTTGGGGGGGGGGGCTGCAGCTCCCTCAGCCCCCCTGTTATATACACCCATGACAGATATGAGAACTAATAATTTGTTGTCAAGTATAGCTACCACACATCAACAGAAAACAGTTAGATGGGATTTTCATTCTTTTTAGTAAAATTTTGAATAGCTTTGTCAAATCAGAACATAAATTTGCTTAAGATCCATTGGAAGCATTTCTTCAATTAAAACCTATGCTTTAGAGATTGAATTTTTGGAGAGAAAAGCGAAGATGACCCCCATCCATGGGCGTATATAAGGGGGGTTGAGGGGGCTCCAGCCCCCCCCGAAATTTGATGATAAAAATGAGTCATAAACCCCTTAAAAATAAATTAAATAAGATCATTCAGTTCATAAAAAATATTTTATTTACATTGTAATAGCGTTTTAGTTGCCTAAAACTATTAAAAGTTGTAAATTGTTAGTATTCCATACCCCAGAAATGGTATGGAATATTGTAAACTTGTAGTCACATTTCAATCAATAGTATTATAAACTTGCCATTTTCAAATCCTATAGGAAGTATAAAAATGTTCACCTTTCTGCCATCAATTTATTTTAGGCTAAAGTCTGTGTTTTAAATACTATATATTTTTTTGCTAGTTAAATTTATTGTTTAATGTTATTATTAATATTAAACAATAAATTGTTATCTGTATCTGCCACACTTTCTAAACATCTTAAAGTAGTGATCTCCTTCAGGGGAAGATCTCTAGAACTCTCTGATATTTGAACTAGTGTGTCTGAGGTTCTCTGTTGCCCAGAGTCCATTATTATTACCACTATGCCCCAAAAATGCTTATTATTTGAAGACATTTTTTCTTTTGAAGTAAGACTTTTAGAATCCCATGTAAATTTTTTTTAAAAAATAAAATGCCGAAAGAATATTAAAACTTACATCTAAACGTCTGTTTTGTTTCATGTTTGGTATGTTCCAGGAGCGATATGCTTTAATAGAGCTGGGGTCATTACCTCCTTCATGTACACATTCCAGTACATTGTCACCACCCTAAAATTCATAATAAATATTCATTTTAATAATATTAAATTGAAAATAAATATTCAGAGGTGGTAATAAAAGTAATACACTTACCATCCTGTGATCTTCTGACAAACCAACTGCCACATATTTACTTTTTATAGCCATCATTTCAAACACAAATTGACTTCCTCCACTTTTTATTGTTATTAAAGCAGTACAATCTTGATTTGTTATGCATTCTTCAGGGACTCCAATACACTTCTTTTCTCTTCCACACCCATCATACATTTGCTATTTATAAATAAAAAAAATAAATAATTTTATGTCAATTTGTTTCCTAATATTCAAAAAAAAAAAAAAAAAATGATTGTAAGTCACAAAGCTTTATTCTTCAAGTCACTTATTATATTATGTGAATTAAAATTAAAATCATTATAATTATGTTACTCTCAAACATAGTCCCCTAGTAGTTTTTTTTTTCTTCTAAGCATGAAAAACCCCACAACCAAAGTTAGAGCAGTTTCTGAGTGATTTTTGTATGACAAATACACTTTTACCGATTTCTGTGCTAAAACTGTCATAAAAGAGAAAGAAATTCGTAGGTAAAGCCTGCTGAAACATGACAAGAGGTGTGAGATTTGGTTTACAAATTGCTAGGCCTCATTCATTTTAATTTTGGAGCTTTCAAAAAGCTAAAATTTTATACCCAATTTTTAGTCTAAAAGCATTTAAATTGTTATACAAATTCATTTTTGTATTTCAACCTATATCCTCACCTACATTCTTGGCAACTGATTTCCCATTTTCACACTCTGCCTTGCTGTCAAAAGATAATTACAAATATACTTAATTTTGACTTTAACAATTTCCAATTTTTTCCCCTGAATCAAAGGTCGAAATACATCTTTCGATGTATTAATCACATTTACGTGCTCGAATATATTAGATTTTCATTTGACTCATACCCTCTGGAGTACTGGGTGCCTTTTTTCCCCCCTTTTACGGTGCATCGACATCTAGGCTATTAGCGCCGACATCCAGGGCACAGCGAGGAATTTTCCCAATGAGCCTTGAGATGAGAAAATTCCTCTCGCCGGTGGCAATCGAACCCACCATCACCCGCATATGAAACTAAGGTGTTAGCCACTAGATCACGGGGAGACCCCCTTTTGTCCTATTCTTAACAAAATTATTTATGATACTTTTTTTTAGTACAGATTTAAAATTAAAGTTTAACTCATCAATAAAAGATATATTATATATATATATATATATATATATATATATATATATATATATTTACAGCGCATCTGCACCAAGGACATTAGTGCCGAAAGAAATAATTCTCGTCAATGGGTTTTCATTTTTTCTGATCTATGGCTTGTTTCTCCTAGGGGTACATGTTTGAGTGTACAGTATTTGATCAGGATTACTCCTTTGCTATCCTGGCAAAATATTGTGCTCTCAAACATAGTGGTTGCTAGAGAAACTCGCTGCGGATAAAAATAAATAAATAATTTCAAGCTTAACACCAACTGAGAAGAAAGCATTGCATATATGTACAAGCATATTTTTATGCCTATAAAGGTTCATATAGATCATAGCTATTTGAAATTAAAAAAAAAAATAATTGCCAAGTTCAAAAGATGCATGGCAATGGTTTTTCCAAGCAAACAAGAATATTTTAGGTACAAAATCTATCGTATAATTGTCCTTACTAATAAATTCACAATGACATTCATAACTGTAACTCACTTTAAATTTTGATGTTTCTGGGGAAGTATCTGATGAAGATGCAGCTCTTTTTGTGACATGTACTGAAGGAGACATCAGTCCAGTCCAAAATATTGAGTAATTTGCTACAACTGTTGCACTAGAAACATGTAGAAATATTAAAGTTCAAATTGAATAAAACGTAGGACATGTTATCACATAAACAATATGCATCAGCAAATATTTTTCAATGTGATGTACAACCATAGGGTAAATAACAGTTTCAGGAAAATAGCTTCCTTTTTTTCTTTTTCTTTTTTTTTTTTTTTTTTTGCATCTTAATTACTGCTGTCTTACTGGATGGGCATTTGTTTAGTCTTAAAATTTAAGAAAAAAAAGAAGCCCTCTAAAACATTCAAATGTAACTTTGGGGG
The DNA here is from genome assembly GCA_946811695.1 of Gonocerus acuteangulatus. Lineage (NCBI taxonomy): Eukaryota > Metazoa > Arthropoda > Insecta > Hemiptera > Coreidae > Gonocerus > Gonocerus acuteangulatus. Next base: position 91,080,242 of record OX328132.1, on the reverse strand, counting down.
GTAGGATTCAAGCCCAGTAAAATTGTAATATGCAATTTTTTATTCAATAAAAACAAATTATATTTCACTATAAGTGTAATAATGTTTTTATATTTTTTTACGGCGCTTCGACAACTAGGTCATTAGCGCCGACATCCTGGGCCCAGCGAGGAATTTTCCCGACAAGCCGTGGGATGAGAAAATTCCTGCTGCCGGTGGGGATCAAACCCACCATCTCCCGCTTGTGAATGTAAGGCGCTAGCCATTAGACTACGGGAGACCCCAAAGAGTAATATAGTATTCCAGTAAAAGCTTAAATAATTGTTTGATCTTTGCTTATGCTACATTAAAGTAATTTAATGTTTTTATTTTTCTAAGAAATGATAAATTTATACTCACATGAATTGAACATCTCCTTCAAAATTTGGAGGGGCTAACCACTCAGATTCAATCATTTCTCTCTTTGTATTAGTTGCATGAGTTAGTGCTGACTGAAAGATAGAAAAATAATCATGATTTTTCATTAAACATGTTTGCTTCAATTACTAAAAATCTACTTCTTCAATGATAAAATCATTAGTATGTCTGCCTGGCAATTGAGCTCAGGTTCCTCCAATCAACTGTCTTAAAATGAACCAAACTTATAATAACAAAGGTATTATAATTTTTTTATCATTGATGATCTTACCATTATTTTATAAATTATATTTTATTTTAAAATATGGTTCTTTTTCTATCTAACACAATTGCAAATATCATAGATTATTATGAAAAATTATCAATAATTATTGCTATGAAATATGAAGCTTTTGCTTCTAGAGAAGACAAGTTTCAAGAACAGAGAGTTTACTTCTTACTAGGCCTTCGAGTCAGCAACTTAGGAAGAATTATTAAGGTTATCCTAAGCCATGTTACTCCAAAAACTTATTAAAATATAGTAATAACATAATCATTACCACTTTGGCTTCGGTACGGGACATATATGTCCCGTACTGGCTTTCACTGAAGTACGGCAGGCAAAATAGCCCAACTCTCTTAACTTACGATGGCTGCAACTTGCCAACAAAAAAAAACCCCTAATAGTCCAATAGATGCACAGAAATTAAATAAATTATTAGAAATTACGGGACATATATGTCCCATGACGTACACTAACGAATGAAAATCGGCATACGGGACACCAGTGTCCCATACCCAGCCTGAAAAAGAGTTAAAAAAGTGTATACATCTTGTGTAGAGTGCAGAGGGAATCCAGGTTACTGCCTAAATTGTTAATATGGACCACAAAGCCCAATCAAATATTTAAGTCAGGTTTTTGAAAAGACATTTCAATTATAATTGTTATTATAATTATTTTATTGTTTAACTTATTTGTTACGGCTTGTAAAAGCTGAAACTTGTTCAAACAATTTTTTTTAAATATTTAACTTGATTGTTACGATTTCTGTATTTCATATTTATAAAGTTTGAGAATATAATCTAGGTACGTATTTTTCATTATCAAGTACTCATTTGTTTGTTATCTAATCCTACCCCTGCTTCAAAATAGTGATCATATAACCTTCAGTGACAAAAATATTAATTAATAAGTTTCAGACATTTTTTTTTTACTTTGTAAGATGTATATATATGTATAGATATTTACGGGACACATTTGTCCCATATTGCTCAGCAGTTGGAATCCCTACAGGACACATGTGTTCGGTACTCACATGTGAGCCTACTACGAACCACTGAAATTTTGTGCCAAAGCCATCGTGTTAACAGAAAATAGACCTTATAAATTAATATTATAAGAAAATATTTGTTGTTATAATTATTTTATTTAGAGAAGTACAGTAGGTGATGAATTCATTATTACAAATATTCCTTGAATAATATAAGAAAAATGAATATTCTGACTCATAAATTTTACAACATTACAAATTAATTAAAATTTGGCAAGAAGTAAGGGAATGGCTCTTTTGTTTTATTTATAAAATTGTTTCTTTATTAAGAAAAACTTTACCAATTTCAAACGGACGTTGAAAAACCTTTTTCTACGACCCAGAAGTTGATGTTAGCTCTTATGGCCCATAAAGAGAGGAATGAATAGGATAGGAAAGAGAGCACATTCGTACTGGGTATTTACATTGTTGAGTGTAGTCAATATTCACTGGCTTTCTGGTGTCAGTTCAAATTATTAATTATGTAATAAATAATTGCTTATAAAAAAATAAATAGAAGAATTTATTCCTCACCGCAGTTGTTTTTCCACAGTTTATGGTTTTGGTGTCTTCAGAATACTTGGAAAATTGGCCAATGGGCTCACTCTCTGGTGTTGGTCTTGCTTGTAGCAAGAATCCCATAAAGTTATCATTGTTTCCTTTTAGTTTAATTTTAAAAATTCCACTCTGAGGATCTGTTGGGTCGACAGTTATATTGTAGTTAGGAATTGTTTTCTGCGGCGACGATCCCTTGTGATGTGGAATCATTGGCATGCACATTGAAACTGGAGCTCCACTTTTAAAAGATTCGACAACCAATATGCTTGTCAATTGGTGAGCCAAAATTGTAAGAAGCACTGATCTATGCATTCCTGAGAAAGAAATACCTTATTAATAGAATTTTATTTACACATAGATATATATAATTATAATATAAATGTGTCAGTTATTACTGATTGTGCGTGAGTGTAAATGCTTATATATATATATATATATATATATATATATATATATATATATATATATATTCATTTTTAAATACCAAATCTGGGCCATTAGCGCCGACATCCAGAGTGCAACCAGGAAGTTTCTCAACGAGCTTTGAGATGAGAAAATTCCAGCCGCCGGTGGGGATCGAACCCACCATCTCCCGTTTATGAATCTAAGGTGCTAGCCACTAGACCACGGGAGACCCCCTTAACTCCAAATGTAATAAAAATCGTAAACACATGGGACATCGGTACAATAGCTGTCAGCTCTCCTAGAATACTTCTTGATTTATGTAGTCCAATGAGCTCTACAAGCCTCAGACAGGTAAAAATCTGGGCCTCCCTTGTCCATCCAGCAAGGGAATAATTCAATTCAAAATACTAGCATTCTTCTCATGTTTTAAGGAAAACAATGCAATTAAAATAACATCAAATAATTAAAAGCTAAGGCAAACAGAGAAAAAAAAACAACTAATTAAAAACTGAGGTAAACAGAGACAAAAAAATTCACATTGTTTCTAATTTTACGTATTCTGTTTTATTGCCAAATAGATTTTTGTCCTGTAATCAATTAAAAAATTACAAGTAATAAACTAAGGGTAACAGACAAAATGAACCGTTTAAGTAAGAGAAACCAACTACTTCAAAGTTTTAAGGGCTTTTTTCTCAAAATGTGACTGTCCCATCGAAAATTCCCTCAGAACATTTTTTGTAGAGACTGTAGTAAGCTTCTGAATGGTCACCTTCCACTTACCACGAGTTCTCAGCCGTTTTAGAGATATTAAGAAAAATATACGAAGCTCCCAAAACTTTTCATGTCTATTAATAAAATATGTTATTCTACTCCTTCCTTAACCCCAAACGTAACCAAAATTTAAACATTTTAATGAATTTTTATATGAATTTCAAACATGCAGCAAATATTTTGACTGAATCCCATTATTCTAAGTACCGAAACCAAAAACTTTACTCACAATTATTTTCCCACTTTTCTCGAAAACGGTTAAAACTATCGCATTAAAAATGGTTTCATTCGTTTTCCCAGGCCAAGAAACTTATAAAACGAGTACTTGCAAGCATATGATGTGCAAGCTTTACGATTTGTCTTTCGCGAATTTCGCTCCAAAAACCATGTTCCAGTGGACGGATTCTGCTGCTTTACGAACTTGATCTTTCGAATTAGACGAAAGATTTCTGTGTGTTTTCATCTAAATCGGACTATTATTCACTGAGCTAGAACGCGAAAAGACATATATCTATATATATTTATATATACACTAATTTGAACCACCGTTATTGTCGTTCTCTAGGGGTTCTGAAGCGTAAAATTTTCTGGTTGGCACTTCCGGATTGCGTCATGAGGTCACCCTTATAAGCGGGGTTCTTCTCTATGGAGGGAGGCAGGAACCGCGCTTAAACAATACGAATCTTTTCTGGTTCAACATCTGAAGTGCGTTTTAACCATACGCTTTCGAATTAAAAAATACTGGCTACAAATTATAATGAATGCATTTATTCTACCTATGAGTCATGAAGATCAGGCAGAGGGAGGGAGACAAGAGAGGAAAAGAAGACGGAAGGCGAATAATCGGCGAAGCAATCTACTGACCAGCTGAGTATCGACCTGCCTCCTGGTCAGTAACCCCCGGCCGTATTCCCCACAGAGGCTCAAGGGATTCCGTTCTACTTAGGACAATAGGACCAACGCTCTTGAAGACTTATCAGACATTATGTAGCGTAATTACCCAACATCATTCCATTGGGGACACAAGGGTGTGAATCTTAAATTAACACGAATTGAAATATTAATTCATAACATAAGATATAATTTGATTATTAATGTGCTATACTTTATATATATATATATATATATATATATATATATATATATATATATATATATATATATACATATATATATATATATATATATATATATATATATATATATATATATATATATGTATATATACTAGCTGTTCCCCGGCGTGCCATGCTACACCTACTTTCTGCCTATGACACTCCCCGTATCAAGATCTGCCTGTGTACCAAGTTACGTCAAACTCGGTCAAACGGTGTGGATTTGAAGTACTTGGTAAAGCAGCCGACAGGCGCCAGCACCACGGCCTGCGAGTAGATAGCTCTTATCAAAGAAAGGCCAGCACTCGTTAGTTAGAAAATGACCGTTGAAATAAAATTGAAATGAACTGCATTACATGATTATATAATGATTTAAAGTTATCAATGAGATTGAGTTATTCTCACCATTAACAACGTCAAAAAAGAAATTGTTAGACATTATTCAAAATGGCCTAAGTAATTCGTGAAGCAGCCAACAGAGTCTAGCACCACAGCCTGCGAGTAAGATAGCTCTTGTCCTAGGAGATTCCCCGTATCAAGACCTGTGTGCCAAGTTTGGCCAAAATCGGTCAAACAGTGTTGATTTGTATAAGACACAAACAGACAAACAGCTGATTTTTTTTTTTTTTTTTTTTTTTTTTTATGGCGCATCGAAAACAAGGCCAATAGGGTCGACATCCAGGGTGTAGCGAGGAATTTTCCCAACGAGTTGTGGAATGAGAAAATTCCTGCCGCCGCGCGCCGGTAGGGATCGAACCCACCATCTCCCGCTTATGAATCCAAGGCGCTGAGAATAGGCGTTGAAAAATCGTTCAGAGCTGATGTTTTAGGCTTCATAAAATGTCCTAAATGATTTTATGAATTAGAAGTAGATGTAAATATATCCACGAAAATCTACGGTTGGGTAGGCCTGCTCTTCAACTGATGACCCTCACGATTAGAAAATTAACATCGTGGTGTAACAAGATTTTTTTCTTGTTGGCAATCGCAGTACACAAAGAAAATCGAGCGGTCATTTCCGGCAACTCGTTGAACAAGCCAACGAGGGCGAAGCGCTCATGTAAAGGAGACGAAATAACATAACAGGAGACGAAAAGTGGGTATATGACTATGACATTGCAACAAATGTTTAATCATTACATTGGATTGGTTGTTTAAGGGCAAACATCCCACTATGGGATGGTGGCTTTTCTTTAGAAAAAAGAAAAGGCCTCAGCCCTATCCTGGCTAGAAAAGGGTGGTAACCTATAGATAACCAGTCCTAAAATTCTTCGTTAATAATAATGGACGTTAAAATTTAGATAAATAAATGAAGGGCAAACACCCAGTAAATCCGGACTGAATATCAGTGAATATGTTGATATATTGGACGTCGATGAAGAAGTAATCCGTGCAGGATCTTTAGTGAAGGAAAGTGGGTATGATGGGTTGTTCATTTTATTCTGGCATCTTTAGTTTCCGGAAATGTTTGTACCACCGGATTGCCCAAGAATAACGCGGAAATCATTGAGAGGATTGACTCCTCAGCGTTTCTCAACGCCAGTTGCAAGAAGAAGGAGTCTTCGTAAAGCTTTGTCCTGGACCTGCGTACCCTACGTTGTTCACGGAAGAATACGCTATAGTTTCTAGTCCCTTCTGGAAGCCAAGCACAAGACTTCATCTACAAGCTTTCACATTTGGCTGGAAGGATTGACGCAAACAACTTCAATCCCCCTCTCACTTCCTAAAAACCAAAAGCAAACCAACGTACCTAATGGCTTTCTTCTATAGTGCACATCTATCCTCCATGTTATAAATCCACGTCTCCAATGTTTGGCATTCGGCCTTACCACCAATATTATCCTTAAGAGAATTTCACACCTACCTAATGTAAACCTAGCATTGAACCCCTACATCCGTGTAGTACTAGCACTTGGCAGCATAGAGAACCGTTGGTGAAAGCCTGTCTCTGACCTCCTGCTCCGTTCGCCCCAACCGCGTGTCGAAATCGATTAGCTCTATCGTAGGCCATTTTTTTTTCTCTGCTTCTTCAAATATTCCCTAAAGTACCCGACTAGTTCGGGAGAATTTCGGGGGGGGGGGCTGAGAGCATTTGGGGGATATGGAACACTAACAATCTAGAACTTGGAATATTTGGCCAATTAAAACGCTATTACACCCAAAACAAATTATTTTTTCTGAACAAGTAATCGTATTTAATTTATTTTTATGGATTTAATGACATATTTTTCCGATTTCGGGGGGGGGCTGCAGCTTCCTCAGCCCATGCGAGGATATCCACACAGGAAGTTCACATGAAGAACACTCAATTGTTTAGAAACCTGATTTAACAACAACAAAACATTTTATATTGCAAAATTAAAATATATAAATAAGCATAAATGTAAAATATCTCTTGGCACTAATAACTTCAGTTTTTAAATTATTTGAAACATGGTTTCTCGTCGATAAATTACAGTAAACTGCAGAGGAATGTAATGCTCTAGCTTATATGAACAAACAATTCTTAGATTTATAGGTTCTATTACAAAACTCGATTCAAAATGATCTAATGCAATATTCCGCTTAAGAGTAGATGTCTAGCTTTGAGAGAAATTTATGAATAACATTTTATGGCCTCAAAATGTAACGGTACGCCGTTTTTTACTGGGCAGATAAGGCACGATGCACTCCTTTGGAGATCGAGCGCTGTTTACAATAACTTGGTAACCACGCCTGTCAAACCGGTTTGAAATGTTGACTTTAGAAGTTGAAGTTAAACATTCCAGCCAACTAGCGAAAAAAGATTCGACAGCAACGGGCGCAGTCCAGTGAGTGATTGAATACTGAGGGAATTACCATTGAAGTATTGATGGAATTCTAATCCTATTTCAGTTCACAGAGATCAGAAGGGCTCATCTCACGCTTCTATTAAAATATTAATTCTGTTAGAAAAAAATACGAAGTCTTGTTGTGAATATATATATTAATTCTTCTGAATGCTGACCCAATATATATTTTTCACTTGTTTTTGTTTCTTTGGGGTCGATAAAGCAGTACACCATTCGTTCAATTTGACTACTTTATTTGCTATCTTTTGCCAGATATGTTTCGTACCTTTGTGTTGCACCTCTTCAAGAGCTTTCCTATGCAAAAATATTTGTTTATAAATCCCAAATTCATATTTTGTACAATAATAAACACTTATCATTTCCCTAAATCAATTTAATTTAGACAATTGGTCTGAGACCGGCGTCATTATTTAACTTGCATTATAATTTGAAAAAACAAAATTATATAAGTATAGTGTAGTTTTATTTTATAAGTATAGTTCACATAATTATTATTGAGAACAACCAATGGATAACTTTCTAAATTCTCTATTTAAACTAGCTTCTAAATAATGTCAATACAAAACCTTGTAGGTCCAGAAAGTGCCAATGTACCTTAGACAATTCGTAATGTTTCCACTCCACTCAATTGCAAATGCATTTAATTTTGTTTTGAGGGAAATTTCAGTTTTAGGTAATATAGGAGGGGGGGGGGGGGTAAGGGGCCTGTAATTCCTCTTGGAGGCCCTGCTTATATCGGCGAGAAAAAGTATAGAAACGATTAACCGTTTATTGAAACAATCAATTATTAACTGTAAATTCACATAAAAACGGTAAACTATTTCGATCTGAAAATTAACGCAATCACGTCACATGTTCTAAAGAACAAAAAAAAAAAAAGAACATAAACACATTTTTATATGTATATAAAGTAATCACCAGCCATAGCTGGCCTCCGACATATTTATAGCTTAAAAAATTGATTTGATTAAAAAACAATTAGTTTTCGTAAACATTATTAGTTACAGACCAGAACCCTTTAAAAAGAAGCCCAGTGCTAGCTAGAAACGTGTCGGGGAAATAAACATGAAACATATATATAAAACCGTCGATTTGCCGCCTATTTGACCCTTGGTAACCTACTGATCGATTGTATGATCACATAAAGCCAAAATAATGAGAATAGGCCTCAACGGCACTATGGGAAATTATTATTAGGCTCTGTACATTTAAGAAGTGCTGTCACTCCATTGTTTTGCTACACTCGCCTGAGCATCGATGGTGCAAAATTGAAGATGAAATCCTCTGACGTTAAATGTAAGATACTCGGAAGGCCGTTGAATTGAACCCCGTCGGTATATTGAAACTTCAATTCAAAGATCATCTAAAATGTTTTGGGGTATTTGGCCTTCTATAGTAGTTCCTAAGATTATACGTTAACAAAGGAGCGATGCATGGGTGTTCCTGACAAAGGATAATTATAATAGGAAGCAAGCAGTATTAGAGTATATAAAATTATATATGTTGCAAAAAACGACTGGGAGTCGATCGGGGGCAAAGAACTAAATGAAGAGACTTTGGCTGTGTGATAACCATATGGGGAAGACAATAGACATAGCTATGCCTCTGTGGTTGGGCCTTGTGACAAACCATTTAGTAGGAGAAAGCGATGTGGTTTGTGAAATACGTATAGGTATCTCGTACTTCACCAGGGACTGTCAAACAATCTCATTCAATATCCTAGAGGCAAGAGTAATTTCATTAATACCACCAATAAACTTATCAAAGTTTTAGCGCGTTTCCTCTCTCCCCCTATGAAGTCAACCCAGTTACGCGTGTTTCCATAAAACCTAGAGAGGTTTAAAAAGCTTGGAATAGAAACTCCAAATATTTTGCCTTCAACGAAAGGAAGCCAACACTTCGAAAACTCCGTGATCGGCAGGGGTCGTCCTACAGAAATTTACGCCTGAAACTATTTAATAGGAAATATTATAATATTTCGGGTCGCCACGATTTCAGAAGCGTTTTCTAGATGTTAAAGAAAATATAAAACCAGAATCATATCAGTCCCGTAGCAGGCCACAAGGGCCCAGAGAGGCAGGTACTATAGAGGTGTCTGATTCTTGACCATATGGCACACAAGGGAGATAATTTGGTCAGTACTATACTCCGGCCGCCTGATTTTTTCTTTTGCAGGTGCTCATTAATAAATTAATTAAAGGCTGGGCGAGCCTAAGAACTATCTGGGACCCCGAATCCAACCCTCGAACGACGCCATCAAAAGATGAAAATATTTTTATCGGGTTTTGAACTCAGGTCCTCCGGTTCATTAGTCGAGTGCTCTACCACTGGGCTAACCTCGCCCCAATATATATGTATAGGTTTAACCTTTAGCTGCCCCAAAAATGATCTGATTTTGGTAAAATGTGGCACAAAAATCCTTGCTTCTTTTATTTGAAAGATCAAGTTCATTGACAAGTAGATACCTTCATCGGAACATGTTTTTTTTTTTTTTTTTTTTTTTTTTTTTTTTTTTTTACGGCATAATTTGTGTTAATAGGCTTGCAGGTACATTTCTTACAGGTTTTCTAAGGGTGCTTTTACATCTGACATTCTCGCAGGAAATATATCATTAGTGTCGGATAGGTAATCTCTTGAATGTTTACATACTGATCTTTATGTCATGGATATGAATAAGGAAGCTCTGGACCTGCTCAAATATGCGATAAATGCATATACATATGTGTCCTGTGTCGTTCATTCTGCTTGCAGTGATGAAAGTATCGAAAAGAAAAATACGTTCTGTATGGGTTCGAGATTAAGTATGAATCCAGCAGATTTCGAAACGCTTGCTTGTAAAATAAATAGATCAAAACACACTAATAACTGTTTCTATTTCTTTACAAATCTCACCAGGGATAAGAACGGAAACACGCTGAGATGACGCAGTTCCAGCATACCGGACTTTTTTTTCACCCATGTTGCACAAGGAAAGTAGACAAACCGTCAACTTCAGCGCTATATGTCGGATCTGTTGCAACTCTGTAATAATCAGTGTTTACACCTGTTGATATAGAAGTGTCGGCAATAGAGCTAAGATATTAGTATCTGTCATTAAATTCTTCTCCGTTTAATCAGAGTTTACATCTCACGGTATAAAAGTGTCGACACATATAGCTCGTTATAGAAATATATATCTCAGACATATATTTTTCACAGTTTACATTGGACAAAATGTCTTTCTTACATACATATTCTGCAATGACAGTCAGAAGTAAACGCATCTTAAGGGTGGGTTTACACTTGATAGTTATTGCAGGATATTTATATCAGAGAGAAATTGCTAACCACGTAAAATGTATGTCTGCAATAAATTCTACTTGGTAGAATTTATTGCAGACGTACATTTTACATGGTTTTCATTAGTCGCAATTTCTCTCTGATAGAAATATCCTGCAATAACTATCAAGTGTAAACCCACCCTTACGTAGAGAAACGAATAAAACCCTTTTTAAGACGTTATTAATAACCGTTTTCGAGAAAATAGTATACAAATAGTTTTCGGTTTGGGTATTCAGAATCGATTAATTTTGTTGAAAATTGCTCCAGACATTTGACATTCTATGAAAACAAATATGAGCTGTGCTTCTCGAAAATGGTTGGGAAACCTTAGTAAATGGAGGGCAACCATTCTAAAGCTTACTAAAACGGTTCTAGAGATTCTTTCGATGGGACGATCTCAGTAAAAAAAAAATAAGTCCTTAAACCATGGAAAGTGTTGGTTATGTTGCTTTCAACGGTTCTTCGTGTTTGTTTTCATCAGGTTTTTTATTGGTTTTTGTTTCTGCAATTGATTGTAGCAGTACAATAAATTTGCCAGTAAAACAAGACACGTAAAATGAGAATGCGTTTTTGGTTGTTAATAATAGATATTTTCGAGCGGAAGTCAAAGAGACCGATTGCGTATTTTCCGCTAATGTACATTTTCCATGCATAATGGCGCATCATATCTCACTCGAGTTTTCATTTAGGTGTTAAATGAAATCGAAAAAATATGAATTATATTTATTACGAGCTTTTCAAATGACTTTCCAGAGATAAGAAGGTTATGGAAACGCGCTTAGATGACGCAGTTCTTGTGAGTCGGTCTTCTTACCGTCCCTCCTCACGACATAATCTCGAAGAGCGTCCTATACTTTCAACTGGAGAGCTGTATGGAGCACTATATTAAGTGATCCTATTATTATTTATACTAGATACAGAAAATTAAATACCAATAATACCAAGAGCGCAGATAAGAAGGAAAAATATCAGCTTCTTCGTTAATATGTGATCGCGAAGCACGGAAAAGCACGCTTAGAGAAGAGAGAAGGGATGCGGAGACTCGTTTAGAACTGGGAACAACATCTCAAGCAGAACTTGTATTGCTTCAGTAAGCGAAGTAAGGTTCAGTGCACCACGGTCTCAGATCAACGAGAATGTCCACTTCTTCCTACTTTCGGCGAGCTTTGGAAACCGTTAGTTTTTTTTTTAAATCATGATTAAATATACATATATATATATATATATATATATATATATATATATATATATATTCTAGCTGTGGACTAAATGCATACCACAATATATTTTTGAAAACCGCATCTAAATCGGATAAGCCGTTTCTGAAATTATCGGGCACAAACGCACAGACCAACGGACAAAATTCTAACAATCATTGTTTTGGGTGCTATTGCATATATATATATATATATATATATATATATATATATATATATATATACACACACATATACACATACGTACATGCATGTGATTTCTACTGATAAATAGCCGATAATAATAATAAATCGTCTCGGTATGGAGAACCTATATTTGATGTTGTAAGAAACATTTAGATTCATCTTAACATTTTTATATACATGCCTATTATTTATCTATGTACCTATATCGATAAGGTGACATTAGTTAGACTTGAGATTTATAAATGTTATACAAGGACATTTCTAAACAATGATAAGACTAAAATGCATTATCTATATTTATCTAAAAATCAACTGTTTGTCTGCTTGTCTGTTTGTCCGTTTGTTCCTTATATAAATCCACACCGTTTACAGATTTTGACCAAACTTGGCACGCAGGTAGATCTTGATCCGGGGAGTGTCGTAGGCTTAGTCAAAAACGTCTACCACCTGTCTGTTTGTATGTTTTTCCTTATACAAATCCACACCGTTTGACCGATGATCTTCAAACTTGGCACACGGGTAGGTCTTGATACGGGGAGTGCCATCGACTAGGTAAAATCGTCTAGGACTCACAGTTCGGAGGTCACGGGTTCGAAACTGTGAACCCGAACAGGTTCAGATTTGCATTATTAGATTTTAATATTACTTGTTTGGTAACTAATTTATTTTTGCTTTTCTAGATTCAGAATGTAGGTGTAGCATGGCACGCCGGGTAACAGCTAGTGAAGTTATACAAAATAAAATATCGACTCGATAAAAAATAGATAGAATAAAAAAAACATTGTTCACGTCCCCGCGCCATCCTCCTTAAGCCAACTCAAAATTCACTTACAAAAAGTATTGAGATACCCCAAAAAATTAACGTTGAAAAAAGAGGCCAATTTCCAGGCCCCTTCCAATAACAGTTTGCGTATGAATGTTATGATATCATAGTATTGGGCCAAGTTTTAGGCTCTTAATACCTTGTCAAGAACATAATAATACCCTCTCTATTTGTGCTATTCCAACTTGGCCAGTTTTCGTTAACTTACAAACGGGCGTGGCCGCTATAACTTAAATAGAGTTCATGCAAACCAGATCGTTTTATGTCATCCAAGAGATTATAATAATCCTGAATCGTTACTCTAAGGGCCTGAATCTAGTACAAATGCCAGACATTTCATAATAAATCCGATCGTTATAGTGGCCATCATTTAACGAAAACTGGCCAAGTTGGAATTGCACAAATAAGTGAGAGGGTATTATTAGGTTCTTGACAAGGTATTAAGAGCCTCAAACGTGGCGCAATACTCTTATATCTTAACTTTCATAGGCAAACTGTTTTTGGGAGTGGCATGGAAATAGGCCTTTTTAACGTTAGTTTTTTGGGGAGATTAGATTTAACTTGCACTACCATTCATTAGTATGTATAATTGTTTTATAGGATGTTATAAACTTCCATACAGTTTCTTTAAATAAGAATCGACTAAAATTTGTGCATTCAGTCACAAATTGATTGTCTCCGAATAAACGAAGTACATCATTACACACTATTTTACCACCTAAAAGTATCTATAGACTGAGAGTATTTCATGGAAGATGTATTCTCAATGACAATTTCTATTTAATTTACTGTAATGCCTGAATGGCGAGGGCCTTGGCATACTCCACTGAGAAGCGATAATTGGAGGTCTGGAGTAGGTACATATTTGCGGCGGTAAATGTCCAGTTTACGGCCAAAGAATTGTTTAGTACTTTCAGTGCCAGATTTATAATTCTTTAGCACCAGCCATATTTTATTAACAAAACTCATTACTTCACTGCTAATCGTTATATAACAGTACATAAAAACCTGTTTTGAAGGCGCATATGTGAAATTGAAACCGGTCCCGTGTTGATCACTTTATAAACTTTCTAGCACGATCCTTTTCTACTATTGGACAGCAAAGCCTCTTACCAGTCAGAAATGTGAACACATGAACTGGAGGGCAGAAATGTTGACGTTTTATGACAAACTTTAAAAATATCGATTATTTGGTTTTATATATAAAATTAGGCCCTTATATTGGTTCTTAATTGATGCAGGAATATTGGACTGAATAATTACCAAACAAAAACGTGAATTGCACAAGTATCAACAATTTCATGTGTTGACCGAACAGGATGGCGACGAAGACACTATGGTAGGCAGTAATAAGATTGTGAGGCTCACAATCTTGGCCTAGTTCCACCAATATCATTTTTTACGTACATGAATGACGTTTGGAGTAGAAGAAGTATTACAAAAAAAAAAAAAAATATGTTTTTAAAATCGCAAACACGGTTGTGTAATCTTGTTAAGGGTAATGTAGAAATTCGAATTCCTTATAAATATCCCACAAATCAGGTCAAGTAGTGAAGAGATAGCCTACCGTTGGTATTCAGAAGGTATAGATGATCGTGGTTGGGTCATTTGTTAAAAAAGAAACTACATTTTATAACTAAAATGTTTAATATTTATTTGCCAATGTTTCGGCTTGAATTACAAGCAATCTTCGGGGCTATGGAGGAGAGAGAGAGATAGAGAGAACGGCTTTATCCCGCGGAGACTACATTTCCTTGGATAGTTGGAATATTTTCACATTAACTGTTTGAGAGAAGGATAAAATCGAAGGATATAAAGTCAAACCAAGTGATGATGAAGGCTCTGACGTGTGTGTGAATTAAAAGCCTAATTTCTGCTCTTAATTCCCAGAAGGCTTAGAGGAAAGGAGTCACAGATGTTTATGATGTCTATTCCCGCTAGTGATCTGGCCCGGGAATCCCTGACTTCTCCCCCTGTTTGTTTTCCATCATCTGTATCGGGCTAAAGTGCATCGTTTAAAACATAGTAACACAATTTATCCAGTTTTAGCCTAAAGATATTTGGTAGGATCTATGGGCACGCTTATATTAGAGCTACAGGGTCAATGTGACACGTGCCATAATAGCGACGGCTGCTATTCCGCAATTCTTAAAATATTTGAAACGGACAACACGTTGGACGTCAGGGAAGACTGGGAATTCAGAAAAAAAGAACAAGATTTCGGGGCAATGTGACGCCTATTCCACGCGGGGCCTAGTCTTATCGCAGTTGGCGTCGCAGTTAAACAAACATGTTATGAAATTCATTAACACTACCTCATTTAGAAAGGTAGCACCTTTAAGCGAAAGAGGTGCCATTAAGCCAAAGAGAGTACTTTAAAACCAAAAAGGGTCACCTTTGAACCAAAATGGGGTCCTTTAAGCCAAATGGGGTGTCATTAAACCAAAGAGAGTACTTTAAAGCCAAAAGGGTCACCTTTAATCAAAAATGGGTTCCTTTAAGCCAAAGACGGTGTCATTAAGCCAAAGAGAGTACTTTAAAGCCAAAAGGGTCACCTTTAATCCAAAATTGGTTCCTTCAAGCCAAAGAGAGTACTTTTTAACGTTTTAGTGAAAGAGAGTACTTCCTAGCCAGAGGGATACCCTAAAACTATGTCAGTAAGCTTATCAGCAGATTGGGATTTTTAGTTGACTTAGGTACCGTGAATGCTAATTAATTAAGCTGTTTTAGATTTAGAAATGTGTATACTGCACTTAGCCAAGTATTCATATGGGGTAAATACTTAGGAAAACATTTGATTAAAAAATAGAATAAAAAAAAAGTCCGACTTGCAGGAACTGCGTCATCTTAGCTCGGTTCCGTTCTTCTCCTTAGTCTCATTTGGGAAAGCTTGAAATAGAAAAAGTTATTATTTTGGTTAGAACATTTGTGAAATACATTTGTGACCCCAGATAGGTAAAAGATGGCAATAGTACCCTTACCTGGAAAAATGACCTCAATGTTCGCTCTAGGAAAACACTATTACCAAAACGTTTCCCATTTTATTGTCCACTTTTACTATGATTCTCATTTTACAGAAAAATGCAATTAAGAACAAAAAAAATTAAAAAGTGAGTTAAACAACGACAAAACCCCGTTCAAAAAACCAAACAAACGCATTTGGAGTTTTACGCACTTATTTCTCCGATTGGTATAGCCTAATTGAAAATTGCTTCAGAACCTTTTTTGTAGAGAATTTAGTAAGCATTCGAATGTATACATTCTACTTACCACGATTTTTGAACCGTTTTCGAGATATTTACTGAAATATACAAAGATCCCCAAACTTTACATGTCTATTAATACATTTTTTCTTCGAATACTTACTTAACTCTTTTTGTGGATTTACTCAAGCCCAGACCAGATTAAAATTTACGACTGATTCGAACTCAGTGTGTGAAATACGCGCCACTTCGTTTGGAGTTTCGGCATATTTATTAAAAATTACAGAGTTGCGCCCAACCTATTAATTTATTTTTTTAGTTTTTTATTTAAGGGGAAAGATAATTGTAAACGAAAAAAAAATGTTGGTCTCCTTTATTTCAATTATATCAATTGTTTCGTTGTGAGTATTCAGGTGTTCGATGCCTTTCACTCTGAAAGCCATAGTAAGGTGGTAACTGGAGTAACCTCCACTCTATCAGGAACAGCTATTTGGAATTGCACAATTGTCCTTCGTATTCACAATGAATAAGCAATACAGCACGAAGTGAAAAATTGCTTTTCTTAGGCTAGAAAGAAATGAAGATTGGATGCTGCTTCGAGCATTCGGTTCTTGTAGGAACGTGAATGACAAATATACTGCCCCTAGAATGCTACTAGAAGTCATATTAAACTATTTCAATCCGAAAGCTTTGGTATAGGTTCTTACGTTATGAAGGGAGACCAGAGTTAAAGGTGTAGATTCTGGGATTACCCCTTTCTGGAAGTTAACTATCGTAACTGGCCATGAATACCATGTACCGCAGGGATCTGATTCAAGGCGCTAGGGCACATAGTAACATAGTAGACCAATTATACATAGGATGTGCTAGTTAATGAGCCTGGAATCCCAATCATAATAGGGAAAACAATTTATGATAAAATCGTTCGCGCGTTGAAACGTGCAGCTTAAGATAGACTTGTTTGGTAATCGTCTCTTCGGAAATAGCCTGGCATCTTCACGACAGCATCGCCAAACGGCACGTGGTCGGTCACCCATTCAGGCAGTGGCCATGCCCGACGTTGCCTCACATTGGCTGTCGCCCTCCTTATTTGAATCTGGCCTCATGTGCCACTTTGTTTTGTTATTTCAAATTTCTTATGTATTTTTAAATAAAAATTCACTAGAAAATTTATTAAATATGTTTATGTAATATGTTAGTTTTTCCAACTTTCTATATGTTACGCACCCTCACACGGTGGGACCAAACGACATTTCGTGTTTAAAAAACGCTACAGCCTCTAAATCTCTACCGATTTCAATGATTTTTTTAAAATGAAAGCTAATAAAATGTATAACAACTTTCATGTACGACGGAATTTGATCGCGTTGGTTTGTAGCAGATCAATGTTGTAGCCTAAGAAGTTCTACATTCACTCCGAGACTCCACGTCTACGTTTGCAAAATGGGGAGGAAATGCAACATCGATAGCGTTGAAGGTGATTCATATATGCATTTCTGCCTAATGAAAGGCTTAGAAACGATCAATAAGAAAGCCAATATTATCTTGATCGTTCGTTACGTAGCCTAGTGCTTCGTATACAGAGTTAATTTTCTCGTTGAGGAGATGCAAATCTACTTTAACTACATTTAGGGCAACTAATAATAAAAATGGTAATCTGGAATGTACAAAGAAAGGATCTATCCAGGCGTACCGGAAAGAAGCATGTATAGCATGTGGACCCTAGTGAGCCGTACTGATACAAACGGAGTGTATACAAGTAACTGCCGGGGTGTCGTACTGTAATGTCATTAAAAGTAAAATTAATAAGTTAATGTATCAAACGAAATAAACTTTAGACAGCACAATATATCGAAGTTTTGAATAAAGTATACTTCGTGCTGTATCGCAAAAACGGATATAATTTTCCTATTAAGCGAACACAAAAAAATGCCTAGAAGACGCAAGAAAGAAGATGACTGATGTTAGGTTCTCCTTTACTTATGAAAACATTTTACTTCTAGTATTTTAGCGAAGCCCTAGGATCGGAACGTGAGGCAATCCAAGGGGAAGAAGCACCTCTAGGTGTCCCGTTAGTCACCAATGCTGACCTCCTCTCCATCCTCCTCACGTGCTTCAGCTATTCGTAGCTGTCAAAACGAACTTCACGAGGATAACAAACATTCTCTACAATTCAATCAAGTGTTACTGCCGATTACAATATTTACACATCAGGATGAAGCCCTGGAAGAAAGAACGAGAATTCTTTCGCATCATATGAAAACTCAAAGAACCGCAGGACTATTAGCGAGTTTCCTCCATCCTCATGACACAATCCGGACATGTTATCAATAGAAGTAGATTTTTCATCACCGAAAGTTCAGCTTTGGCAGCCCTCTTAAGCTAGAAACTAACCTCCAATAGACTAACAGACATACTAGACTGCTTCCATTCGTATCCTTCCAAACTACAATTTACGGTAAAGTCAGAACAGGACCATATACCCTCCTCCCTCCTCATTCCTCTCCAACACGATAGCATTTAGGTGGTTAAACGTTATCGTGGTCTTCCTCCATCTCCTAGGCATTTTTTAATGGTATGTATTATTGTATTTATGATTATAAATTAGTTTTTAAAATATAAAACGAAAATACTTGTCGTTGTTTTTTATTAACATAAAAAGAAAATACTGTCATTTTTGTGCTCATACGGCTCGTTTTCCTGTTTGCTGTTGTTAATATGTTTCTCTGCATTTTGTTTTACTTTGTGCCTCTTTCAACCATATTTTGTATAATAGCTACTTATGTACCTAATGCGCATTTTATAAAAAAAAAGATTTGTTCTTAATTTATTGTCCTGATGTTTAAATGGTTTCTTGCTGTTTGATTACTATCGTTTGTAAGTATGTATAGTTATTTTTTAGCTGAAGAAGACTGCCAAAATGTCAAAAATATATATTTTTGCTTGATGATCAGACGTCTTTTCTCGTGGCCTCCCATATATATTTATATATGTCTCACAACCATCGAAACTAAGATATATATCTTTTGGTTACATTTCAAATAGTAAACGTATAACAAAGAAAAAATATTCTATATTTCTTGACGCTGGGTTAATAAGAAGTGGCACACAATATGATTACTTAGCGGCTTCATAAAATTCTTTTACCCTTCACGTTTCGTGATCTCATTCTACCACCTCTTCAGGGGCCATTCCTCCCTTCAACCATTAGGAGAACTCGTCTACTGATTTAAGGGGAAAACGGCCCCTGAACAGGAGGTAGAATGTTACCATGAAACAACAGAACGAATAAACAGCACCAAAAAGTAGATGTATGTATTGCAAATTGTAATCACGTCAAGGCGCGACATAGGTACTTATCGCATGGGCGTATATAAGGGGGGGGGCTGCAGCCACCCCCCCCCGAAATTTTGATTTGATCGGTAAAAATTTCATAAAACCCTTAAAAATAAATTAAATAAGATCATTTAGTTCATAAAACATATTCTATTTTTGGTGTAATAGCGTTTAAGTTGGCTAAAACTCTTCCAAGATCTAAATTATTAGTATTATATACACCGGAAATGGTCTCAGCCCCCCCCCGAAATTTTCCCAGCCCCCTCCGAAATTATTTTCGCAACATAAGTGTTTCAATTAAAGCATCATAGCCAGTTACTTTTAATTTTACAAGCAAATGTATTATTTCTGGAGAATAGGTCATAACATTTATATATGAGTATAAAATTTTAACCTTTAATAAAAATAATGAGATTTCGAGTCCTATGGCTGGGTTAATATTGAAGATATCGAAATACCGTTTTTACCGTTTGTCTTTCTACTTACACTCATTAATATAATGCATAACCGTAGGGGACATCTGCAAAGTCAACTCTTGAACCCGTATGTTTAAAACGTCAAGGAGGGCATATTTTGAAAGCTATGATTATGCTCAACAACTTTCTACTTCGGACGTTTTGATCAAAAAACGTGTTTGCGTCGCCCTAAATGGGACAAACTGTATAAGTAAATTTCGATGAGGGTAGATATTAGTGATGGGCGTTTCTCTAATATGAATAGATTTTTTGAATCGATCACTACTATAAATCGACCTAAATAAGTGGATTTGAATACTTGATAATATGAAACACATATCTTTAACCTAAAATTAGAAACATTTATGACTATTTTTCATCAAAAATAATACAGAATGATCTACTACTGCTACAAAATATTAAAATATACGGGTATTATTACGTAAATATGTTGATCAAATAAAAGAATAAAATAATAATAATAGAGAAAAGGATAGGGGGGGGGGATAGAGGTCTCCCGTGGTCTAGTGGCTAGTGCCTTAGATTCATAAGCAGGAGGTGGTGGGTTCGATCCCCACCGGCAGCAGGAATTTTCTCATCCCACGGCTCGTTAGGAAAATTCCTCACTGCACCCTGGATGTCGGCGTTAATAGCGCCGATAAAAAAAAGAAAAAAAAAAGTTATACAAATTAAGAGCACAGTTTGAAACCACATTTTTATTTTATTGCCTTTTCCCCGCTAAGGTATTGAGTCGTTGTGTAATGTTATTGTTGTATTAAAAATCTGTTAATGGAGATAGGACAATGTTCTGTAATTTTTTTTTTCTTCCGTTATATAATAGAAATGAGATTGAGTAACAAGAGGTGAGATTAAGTATTTGAATATTTGAAATAAAAGAAAACACTTTATTTTACGGTATTCTAGACAGATAGTTTCATTAAAAGATCGGCCCTTCAAGGTCGATTCAATAAAAGATCGGCCCTTAGAGATCGATCCTTAAAAAAGAACAGCCCTTGGAGATCGATTCTTTGAAAAGTTCGGCCATTGGAGATCGATTCTTTAAAAAGAATAGCCCTTGGAGATCGATTATTTGAAAAGATCGGCCATTGGAGATCGATTCAAAAGATCCATATATCCTGTTAAAAGGATCGATCTTTTAAATGATCGATTCAGATCGCCCATCTCTACTAGTTATTATTCCGTACTAGGTAGGAAAATTGAAGAATTGTAGTGTTTGATCAAACTCTTTCTCATGGGTCCAATTATAATGGCCACTGTCCTTCAGGATGTGCTAAAAGTAGTACCAGAAAAAAGCCTAGAGGTTATGTAATATCAACCTTGGAATCCGCCGCATGACTCAGTACTCCAATCAGACTTTTTACACCGACACAAGGGTGGGACTGATTGAAATTTGCATATTTTCCACGGATACTCACCCTGTGTTTGAAACATAAATATGAGTTTCAATATTAAGCTTTCCACTAAACACCAGATACAAGAATTCTTTGGAAAAATGCTAAGGCGACGTAGTTCCTGTCAGTCGGGCTTTTCCTATTCCTATTCTATTCCACGTATTTCCAATTAATTACGTATATGACTTTTTTCTATATATTTGGAGTAGGTAAAAAAGTATTACTCCTTTTAGCGCGGTTCCTACATCCAAGCAACATTGTCAAGAAGCATAAAAACAAAACCTAAACCCCAATGAACAACATAGTATGCGTAAAATCACTAACCTCTTACAGCTTACGGGCGAGGCGAGGTAGCTAGTGCATTCATTCTATCCACAAGCATAACCAACTACAAAGCAAAATCGTCACGATTCATCAAAAAGTAACATAATGCTTCATATATAACATAGCATGAGTAAAATCACCAACCAGGCAACATTTCAAGAGTCATAAAATAAAATCCTAAACCCAATGTACAATATAGTATGCGTAAAATCACTAACCTCTTATAACTTACTGGCAAGGTAAGGTAGCTAGGGAATTCTATAGTGTAAAGCTAATGAATTCACAAATCCACAGTGCAACGCAACAAAAACATAATCGTCCACAACGTGTCACATCCCCGAAAAGAAAGAATCACTTCTCAACATAGCATGGGTTAAGTCACCGACTTCTGCTACTTACAGGCGAGGCTTGGTAGCTAGGGCATCTTAAGAGGGCATCAGGAAGGCATCGACCTGCCCACCTCCACTAGTAATGCCCCTATTATGGTAATCCGTAAAGCCGCGGTCACGACACCGTTCGCAACCACCACCTTCAGGAGGTACGAGCATTTTCTGGACTATCGAACTCGGTTACGGTAACTTCTGATTTGCCCCTCTGAGTAACGCCTGCTAGAACAAATCTTGACCTTCACCAAGAATCTCTCCTGGGTCATAGTGATCTGATGTCTATTTACAAATACCGACAGTGGTAAACCTATTGAAATGTTTAGTTGCAAATTTATTCGGTCTTCGCATTATATTAGCGCGTCTCGTACCTCCTTCCTTAGAGAAGACCCCCGCTTATTACGCCAACACGAAGTCGCAAACCGGAAGTTGCTACTAGAAAATATCAGGTTTCACGAAAACAACGGTTCAAATTTAAATATATGTATATATATATATATATATATATACATATAAATCAGTCCCGTAACAGGCCACGAGGGCCCTGAGGGGCAGATACTATAGAGGTATCTGATTCATGACCATACGGCACACTAGGGAGATAGTGTGGTCAGTACTACGCTCCGGCCGCCTGATTTTCCCCTTGGCCGCTTGAACGAGGACACTAGAAGAAAAAATCCAGCTTATTAGTCCAGTGCTCTACCACTGAGCTAACCTCGCCCCTATATATATATATATATATATATATATATATATATATATATATATATATATATATATATATATATAGGGTGCCCCAAAATAAACGGCAAAACTTCGGGAATCTATGCACGATGAAAAAAAGTCCTTTTTTAAATTTAAAAAATTTAAGGCATTTTTAAATAAGGCATAAAATACAACATTAAACGACTGGCAGGCAAAATGGACTAATTCTGAAAACAAATTGCGGTAAATTAAAAATACAACAAGAGCTTGGTCGAAAGAAAACCTACCAAAACGAGAACAAGTTATCCTTGCAAGACTTCGCTTAGGACACAGTTTACTAACGCACTCCTCTCTAATGGAACGACATAACAGACCCGTTTGCACATGTTACAAAAAACATGTTAAACACTTACTTACTGACTGCAGATTACGAGACCACCTAGCAATTCCACATGACTTACACGATTTACTTGACGAAAATAGCCCATATATTAACACGGAGTATAGCTCCGATATACCCCTCACCCACCCCCTTTTACTCCCCTTTCTCCTCTTTTTTTTTTCCCCTCTCTCTCTCTCTCTCTACAAGCTGTATTATTAAGCTATTACGTTCAAGATTTATAAAATGTACTGATGTATACTGTATTCATATACATAAATTGTAAATATATTTTGTAATATCATTGTATTTTGAGTATGATAAATTGGAAGAGTAAATCGCCAAAAGTTGTGAACTCTTAATAAATTTTATGTTCAGCTCATCAAAGTAAAATATTTCTTGTCACGACTGACGTTATCATATGCGGGGTGCCCCTAGGCAAGGAGGAATTCACTCCAGTGCATAAAGAAGAGATAAGAATCTTGTAAGGCAGACTTTGTTCATAAAAATAAATAAACATTTAAAAATTCAAAACTATCTACTATTGGGAAATCTTCTACTCATTGTTCGAGTTTATTTCCGTGGTTCAATTGTTTTCCATTTAATCCTGATGACTCATAATATCCCACATTATGTATTTCAGTCAATTTGTGGGAAGTTGCTAGATAATTAAAATGAAAAATGAAGAATGAATATTTATTAAAGTGCTTCAAATATGTACGTGTGCGTGTGTGCGTGTGTGTGTGTGTGTGTGTGTGTGTGTGTGTGTGTGTGTGTGTGTGTGTGTGTGTGTGTGTGTGTGTGTGCTCACAGACGTATATATGATGCCAAGAATGAAAGGAAATAAATGCCTGATAATTGATGTGTGGGATACTCTTTCCCTTGAACTTTCCCTGGCTATTGTTCTAGGAGATGAGGTTATGGAGTTTGTGTACTGAAAGACAAGGCTAGATAAGCAATCACTTTCATTAACATAGCGCCTGAGCGAATTCAAGGCGAAAACGCAAGAGCATCCGCCACAAAGCAGGCCTGGCTGCTAATACGACGAGGATATATATTTTTGAGTAGCCTCGAGTTTGAAAGGAACGCCTAGAGATCCTTCCCTCAGGAAATTACGTTACAATTACCACAATAGTATCACGTGAATTGCATAAAGGGAAGAGAAAAAGAAATTTTAGCCTGAGAACTGGAGTGAAAAAAAAATCAATATTTTGAATGAATACCCTGGAATTTCATGCTTAAAAGAAAAGTGTTTGATCCATTATTGTAAAAGAATCCTTAGAAACCATTCTAAAAAGAATAGCCTACAGTGAAAGAAAGAACGTGTGGAAACAATACCAGTTTAGTACAGTCAATATTTTGATGGAGTAGCATAGCTTGATAAAAAACAAAGACATTTCGATATAAGGACATTTTTTTAAAGAATATATGGACAGAAAGAAGAAGAAAACCTGCTAAAAAGTAGTGAACTGCGAATATTTCGATAACATAAGCTAACAGGAACCAATAGCCTTTATTCAGAAGAATATCAATAATGTAGCAGACGAGAAGTAGGAATAGCAGTCACTTTCTTGAGGGAATAGATTGACAAGATTATGAACGAAAGGACAATAAAGAACATGTATATTGAAGAGCACCTTGTTTTACTAGAATAATCTGGCCTGAAGGAACAACATCCTGAAAATAGCAAGACTACAGCTCGTTACAAAAAACAAGAATTTTAAGGAGGGGCGACCGCGGCAAAAGCCTCAGGCATCGAGCTTTTGGCTAATGATGTGTGATTTGTTCTAGTGAGAACACATTATTTTACTGGCACTTAGTATTAGTAATAATTCTGATTCGATAGAATTTGTACCCCACTAAGGAGCACCGAGATTATCACAGAGGCCCACTTCTTCTGTGGCTTTTTCTGGTGTGGAACAACGATTTCAGCTACTCGAGAAGATAAGGGAAGTACAAATTCAATTGTGATGGGATTATCAAGAACCTGGCCTTTGACAAGTCGAAGGTAGAATAGCCACTATTGTGAAGGAATAACCTAGAGCATGGGAACTAGGAAGGAGAGGGTAGGCCTTCACCCAAGGTCTCGACGGTCAACCTTCCCAGCTCAAGGCACATGCTCATTAGATCATAGGAAAAACAGTAGTTCAAGTTAAAATAATTGTAGGTGCACCACCACACGACAACGGCATAGTTTTATTAATTTAAAATATGTTTAACTTACAGATTAACAGAGCTTGTTTTGTTTTTGTTTTTTTAAATTTTGTTTATAAATTTTCACTACAGTGAACGTCGCCGGTTCATGGTAAGAAATGATAAACTTACCCAGATAATAATTGAGTGATGTATCGTGTCATTTAAAAGAAACGATATTAGGTCTTTTGGTCGCGTTTTTGTACGTAGGTCATACCTGATCGATAAGAGCAAAGGCTCGTAATCCATAAAAGTAAAAAGAAAATCAAAGGAATTATAGATTAATAATGCAATCTTTCAGGTTACAAATTTTCAGGCAGTGTCGATTGGTTTATGGTCCATAAGAGAACATATATTCATCTGTGCCCGGGCCGAGAAAGGAGCTAACCTTGACTTTCACTCTCCAAGTCGTTGGCATAGCTGGGACTAAATTGGCATTCGCGTGCAGTTCACCTCTCTATACCATTCATCGAAAAATTCGAAGAAAAACTGAATCATTTAAGTGTAATGTTTCTGTTCAAGGTATCAAAAATGTATGTATGTCTTCGGTTCAATAAAAAAACAAGAAGCATTCATGGGTTGATAAATGAAGCTACAATCCTATGGGGTTACTCAACTGCCGGTGAGTATACGGTACTGTATATTAAACACAAAATTCTCTTTGATCATACAAAGGAGCTGCCAAAGAGAACGCCCTTGGCCGTAGCTAAGCCATTGCTATTTAACAAAACTCAACTATATGAATAGAGAAGACGCCTACATACCTTACTGAGTGAAAATCCTGAAAACGAACCAAGACCATACAGGACTGAATATAAAAAACATAGATGCACCCCATTAACACAGGAAGCAAAAAGACCCCCGCCACTTCCTCAACCAGAAGGAGTGGGGAGAACACCAAACCAAGAAGGCGTGGGGAGAGCCCCACAGCAAGTATGCGAAGGGAGAACGCCACAAGCAGAAGGAGTGGGGAGAGCACCACAACCACAAGAATTGTGGAAAATCCCACAAGCAGAAGGAGATTGGAGAACCTCACAGCTAGAAGGAATGGGGGCCCCCTACCCTTGAATAGAAAAAGTCCGACTCGCAGGAACTGCATCATCTTAGCGCGGTTCCGTTCTTATCTCTAGACTCATTTAAAATGATTAAAATAGAAGCTGTTATTATTTTGGGTCCACATTTCTAGAAAGCATGAAGATTAGATAGTTAGCCGTCGAGGTGATAAGTAAAGATAGAATGGCTGGGATTCGGCTAAAGAAACCACAATACGATTTTTGTTAAAAAATCTATATTTAGGACGTTTTGGCTACTCATTGGTAGCCTTCGTCAGCAATGAAAGTGCCGGGAGGCTGAGGAGGACCAACGTTGACAGTTCCATCTTTACTTTCAAGAAAGGTCTTATTTACGATCTTACCTGGACACCCATCCAGGGTATCCAGCCCTAGGAAGGACCCCGCTAGGCATTTGAAAAGCTATCTTGGAAATCCATATCTCTGAGATTAAATTGTTTTTCTTATTTTTCTTAACCTGATTTATTATCAAATACATTATCCAACTACAAGCATTTAAAAAATAACAAGGAATAAAAACAGACAAAAAGAACAGTTCGAATAAGCGAAATCAATTACTTTAAAGTTTTAAGCACTTATTTCTCCGATTGACATCGTCTAATCAAAACTTTCATTAGAACCTTTTTTTTAGAGAATTTAGTAAGCTTTCTAATGGTATGCCTCCGTTTACCAAGATTCTCAACCTTTTTCGAGATATTAAGGAAAGTATACAAAGTTACCAAAACTTTTTATGTTTGTTAATAAAATATTTTATTCTGACCCTTCCTTAACTCCAAACGTAACATAAATTTCAACATATTAGTTTTAATGAAAGTAGAACATGCAGAAAATTTTTCAACTGAATCCCATGATTCTAAGTACCCAAACCAAAAACGGTATTCAAAAACTATTTTTCCAATTTTCTCGAAAACGGTTAAAGCTATCGCCGTGAAAATGGTCTCATTCGTTTTCCTAGCCCAAGAAGCCTATAAAACGAGTACTTACAAGCTTATGAACTCAAAAACGTAAGCGTTACGATTTTTTCTGCGCGAATTTCGCCCCAAACGCCATCTTCCAGTGGGCGGATTTTGCTGGTTAACGAACTTGACCTTTCAAATTGGACGACGGATTTTTGTACCAAATTTCATCAAAATCGGACCATCAGGGAAGCCAGAAATGAGCGAACAGACAAATATATATATATATATATATATATATATATACAAATTTGAACCACCGTTATTTTCGGTCTCTAGGGGTTCTGAAACGCGAAATTTTCTAGTCGGCACTTCCAGATTGTTTCATTGTATCAACCTTATAAGCGGGGTTCCTCCCTATGGGGGAGGGAGGAACCGCGCTAAAATAAAAAAGCAAGGAAACAAGCCATTCAAGATACCCAGGGACAAACAAGACGAGCTGACGAAATGAAGAAACAGAAAGCAATGATATATGTTAAATAATATACAAATACAAATATACTTTTCATTTTTAGGTTATTTTTATTAGGGCATTATTAATTCTTCTTATTCTACTTTTTTCTCTTTCTCCGTTATGCCTTTCAGTTTGGAGAAGACTCTCGCGAATCTTATTTGACCAATTATCCTCTAGTTCTCGCTGAGGGTTTAGGCAGAGAATTGGTAGGGAAATTACGAGTGGTAATTCAAACATTGTTTCCTGGGAAGCTGGAGGTGGCTGTACAAGGTCTGAGATATCCCAGCACGCACTGGCCTTCCCCCATTTGTTGATGAAAGCACGGGCCACCTCGCCAGATACTATATACTGAACGCCCAGATCCAAGGTGTCTTGTCTAAACAAACGGTCTAACAGGTTTCGTGGTGAACAAATACTTTTATCATATAGCAGATCACACGGATCGTTGGGAACATTCCTCGCTGCACCATGAAAGTCGGCCGAAATGTCGATGCGCAGTTATATTAAAAAAAATAAATGATATATATATATATATATATATATATATATATATATATATATATAGCAGGAACTGGCTCATCATAACACGTTTCCATAATGTAATTAGCCCTGTTGTAATCTGAAAAGCGAATAGACTCCCAAGTCCAGTGGTTTCAAATCGCTACAGTGTCCTGATATTTTAGCCATACTGATAAACTCAGTTTTATTGTTAATAAAATTAAATAGCCTATCAAACAGCCTAGAACCTGATAAATACATGACGGTGAAGTCCATATGAACTGACGAAATGTAACGCAATTTAAATTGAGCGAGCCGTTAGAATGTAGGTCAGGGGTTTCATATCTCCGTGCCACTCATGACACCTTAAAAAAAAAATCCTTAATAACCTTAAGCGCATGAATGTCTCCACAAGCGTGCTGAAAATTCTGGTTAACAGGCAAGGCTCTAGTTCAAACGATTTTTGCCATGGATTTATAATAAGAGAGAAACTTTATTAGAAACAAATAAAATGGGCTGCCCAATTATATTGGGTTGCTAGATACACAGCGTGCTTATCATCCATTCGGAAACAGGGTTAATTTGCGGGCTGAAGATGTGAGGAGTTCAAAACAAGGAATAGATAATAAAGGAGATGAAGACTAAAGAAGGCTATAGTGATAAAAGAGAAGGAATTTATGATATTGAGGAGGAATTGATAGAATTGAAAATATAGTATAAAGTATATAAAGAAACAGAGTGAATGGATGATAAGCACTCAGTGACTATAAATGTGGTTGCTAATTATTCCCAGTGTGTCCACTAATATAGACTCAGCTAATGCTGATAACTGGTCTGTGGTCAGTCCGAGATCTTGAAGGAAGAGTGCTGTGCTCTTCGGAATGGTTCCTCTTGTTCCGAACCATAGTCCCTTTACTATATACTTGGGCTTCCCAAATTTATCTTGAAACTTTTCTTGGTAATACGCTGTGCATTTCGTGTATATGTTCTTCTTTTTGGCGTCTATTTTTTCATCCTCTTCTATATCGTTGCTTTCGAAGCGTATTGTAGGATCGAGGATATACGCCGTATTTCCGGTTTTAGGGAAAGCAATGATATCGGCATACCGTGGATTACCTTCTTCGTCAATGCCGTAAACCTCTTCGAAGCATTGAAATTGATTTTCTCTGAGGTGGCTTATTATTGTATGTTTCACGTTGTGGTGTCTCCGGGTGACGAGGAGCATGCTGTTAGGACAACTACCAAGCACATGGGCTGGTGTTTCAGTCTCCCTGCCGCATTTGCGACAGAGGGTTCCTAAATCACCTGCTCCTGCCAGACCAGGAAGATAGTTCACGTTAAGTTTTATCACGTTCGTCCATTCGGTGCACGAGAGAATTTTTTTCTCGCACATGAATCTGTTGGCGTTAGGAAACTCTTTAAAGTGCACAACTCCGATCCCTTCCCATCTAGACATTGCCCACTCGTCAAACGACTTTTCCCGTAGAATCCTCCTAATTTTCTTCGTGCTGTGATCTATTCCAAGGTCTTGAATTCTGAGTTTCAGTCTTTTACAGCATTCTGTCGATTCATTTTCGTAATCAAACAAAGATGTGAATAATTGGTCGAACATTTTTTCCAGCCTCTGTGCTATCGACCAATGCTGTAAAGGAGCTTCCCATTCGCTTCTCATTAGACCAAGCCCCCTAAATCTACGGGGAGCGTATAACATGGCACTACACGTGTTGGCAGGGAGGCCCAACATTGCTTTGACGGCTCTCCGAATTATAGTGTCCACTCCTTCTAGAAACGTGGGGCGTAATTTGATTAATGGAGCCGTTTGAAACGGATATATGAGAGCTGGAAATATGTATTGGTTCACAATATTTAATTTTTGATCCGCTCTCAGTAGGTTGGAAGTGACTAATTTATTCAAATTTTCGTTGAGCTGGTGCAAGGAATTGTCGTTGATTATTTGCTCGTTAGAAAAAGTACATCCTAGATATTTGATTTTTTCTCCCTCGCCGATGGATTCGATTTCGTCACCGTTCTCAAGGCATAATTTTCTTCTCCTGAGGATGCCCTTTTCTATCACGACAGCTGTACTTTTTTGTGGGTTTAGGGACAACCCTAAACCCACAAAAATTTTTGTTATTATTTTTGATTTATAATAACAAAAATTCAATGTAAATTATTTCAATGTCTCTTTGTTACAATTGTTCAGCATGATATGTAGCTATGGAACTGTATGCACCGTACTTTGGGTCCACGTGATTTTTTAAAATTAATTTGTTAATCGTTTCGTAACGTTTGGCGATTAACTCTAAAGTAATATATCAGTACATTTTAATTTCTATGTAATATTAAAAATTGTGTATACTCTTTGTTACGCATTTTTTGGTCCAGGAAAGAAGAATAAATACTTCGCCAATCGTATCTCCTTATAATAAATCTGCCTTTTGTTTAAGCATTTTTTATCGTATTTCACTATGGTCTCCCAGTTATATTATATTTTTGCTTTTCTGGTCGGGGGCATAGAATGAATAACAGCCCGTGTCTAAAAAAATAATCTTAGGGCATTAAAACACTAGTTCCTTGTTCAGTTTTTCTAGTATTTTTTTTTAAGGACCGAAAAAGGAATAATAAAAAGTAAATTGTTTCAATAAACACATATTTATTCATTGATTCTGAAAAAGATAGTTCACTGTCTAGAAAGTCATAGTAGCTTACCTGATGTCATGATTTGTGTAGTTGTTGTCTTCTATTCAGGCTAAATTTAATCCAAAATCTTCTGGTTCAATAATAATTCTGGAATTAGAAAAAATATCGTAAATTACTTACATTTTAAAAAAAAAATAAGTCTAATAGTACATAAAGAACTAAGACAAAGAAATGCATGTGGCATAAGGGTCAAATTTGAGTTTTGTTTTTTGGAGTTTTATGGGTAATGTTAGTTGATATTTACAAGGTCAACCGGGGACCTTCGGATGTGCTATCTTATATTGAGCCACTCAACGTGTTTTGTGTTCGTTTTTCAGTTCGAGCTCAGAAGGGCCATATAATTTAAACGGCTCAATTCCTTTCAGACATTTAAATTTATTTCCTTCCTGTTGAAGGCATTCAAACAAGAGCACTTGAAATCATCTCTCACATATCTAGCATTTTTAGCTGAAGTTCACTCATAGGTAAATAACCTGAGTCCTTTCATTGTTCTCTAATTCTCAAAAAATATAAAATCCGCTACCTAGCACAGATAAAATACAAGAAATGAACTCCGAAACAATATATTATCCAGGAGAGGCATGCCTGATACTTACGATCAAATTTCACGTAAACAAACAAACAACATATTTACAGCACCGTTCGCAGTATAACAAAGTAAAGCACATTGATACTAAACGCAAAAAGTTCTACTTGCAGGAACTGCGTCGTCTTAGCGCGGTTCCGTTCATACCCCTAGTGCAATTAGTAAAGGAATAGAAGCGGTTAATGGTAGATTTTTTTTTTTTTTTTTTTTTTTTTTTTTTTTTTTTTTTTTTTTTTTTTTTTTTTTTTTTTTACGGCGCATCGACATAAATCTTGGCCATTAGCGCCGACGTCCAGGGTGCAGCTAGGAATTTTCTCAGCGAGCCCTGAGATGAGAAAATTTCTGGCGCCGGTGGGGATCGAACCCACCATCTCCCGCGTATGAATCTAGCGCGCTAGCCACTAGACCACGGGAGACCCCGGTAGATTTTGTTCTATCGTGAAAAAATAAAATACAATTTCAAAGAGAAATAATGTAAGATTTTACGCAGGATTTTTAACAGGAAACTGAATGTATAACTCCACCATTCAGTTCCAACTGAATCAATCCCTTCTGAATACCTACCCAAAATTAGTTTGGAAAAGTAGATGTTTCAATGTTTCTCGAAAACGGCTACAAATATCGCTTTAAAGATGGTTTCATTCTTTTTCCTACGTTAAGTAACATAGAAAACGAGTATCTGCAAACATATGAACTCGAAAACGTAAGCGTTCCGATTTTTTTCGCGCGAGTTACGCTTTAAAACTCATGTTCCGGTGGATGGATTCTGCTAGTTGTAATAAAGGAACTTGACCTTTCTAATTAGAGATTTTTGTACCAAATTTCATCAAAATCGGACTTCAACAAAATTATTCACTGACCTAGAGCGCGAACAGACAATTATATGTATATATATATATATATATATATATATATATATATATATATATATACAAATATACTAATTTGAACCACCGTTATTTTCGTTCTCTAGGGGTCCTGAAACGAAACATTTTCTAGTTGACACTTCCGGATTGCGCCTTGTCAACCTTATAACAACCACGGTTGTCTCGAAAAAACAATTGAACGACGTTTTCTCCCTTATGTGTGAGAATTCGGAAAATCGTCACATATCATTTCTTGTTCCTCTAGGGGTTCCCTATCACCTCCCACAATATGACTAAACATTTACGTTACACCCTATATAATAATCAGGTGTTTGTCTGTCTGTTTGTTCCTCATACAAATCTACACCGTTTGACCGATTTTGACCAAATTTAGCACACAGGTAGGTCCTGATACGGGGACTATCATAGGCTAGGTCAAAAACGTCAACCAGCTGTTTGTCTGTATGTTTGTTCCTTACACAAATCCACACCGTTTGACCAATTTTGACCAAACTCGGCACACAGGTAGGTCTTTATCATGGTCTAGGTCAAAATCATCTAGGACTCACAGTTCGAAGGTCACGGGTTTGAAACTGTGAACCCGAACAGTTACAGATTTGCGTTATTAGATTTTAATATTATGTATTTGGTTCCTTGTTTATTTTTGCTTTTCTAGATCCAGAAAGTAGGCACGCCGCTCAGTGTCACGAGTATATGGGGTAAAAAATCAAAAATCGTATTTGTGTCTAGACTAGGATTATTATTTTTTTCTGCTATTAAAAACTCGAACATAAGAGAAAAAAGAAGTTTTGACTTAAGAAAATAATTTATTATAGTATACAATTACATAAAATGTATATGGGAACTTACATATGCTATTCGCGAACTTATAAAAATTATATAAAGAAATTTTACTAGAAAAAAAAAAAAAACTTATTTCTTCCCAGAATCGCTTGATTGTAAGCAAATACTATCATTTTTATTTAAAATTAAGCATGATAAAACTTTTGCTTCAATTTTGTTTTTGATTTTGGAGCTAACTTTTCTTAAATTTTATTTATTTAAATTTCAATTGTTACATACCTTACTTAAAGTTGACAAATATGGATCTGATGGGAGAAGAAGCATTTTCATTAAATCCGTATTCGTATCAATACAAGAAGCAGTTAATGAAAGACACTGGCATATAATACCATGAATAATCCTTCAGATATAATTCTTTAGTCTGACCAATTTATTCAGCTAATTTCGGCATATTAATTGATTTACGACTAGAAAAGGTTTTCAAAATGGTGCCCTAATTGATTATTAATGTTATCTCCCTCCAGTCCAGTAATATTGGTACTTAATTTTGGATTAAAAAATATGGGGGCGGTTTTACCGTTGAAAGGGGAACTAAAAAAAGCGTTGGCGTATCGATTAATAAGTCCATTTTCTCCTTGGAAGGTCCTTAGAAATTAGCTTAGCCGCAAACTCTATTTCGTCCGGAGATTTCGTCTTTAACATGTCCGCAACTCGTCTCTTTCTTGTAGAGAATAATGCTTCCACAAAACTTACTTGCGCTCTTCCACGTGAAGGGACCTGGTTGATAATTATCTCGTCATCATATTTCAAAATCATTCTCAGGAAGTTTAATGTTTATACTCAGCCAATCTTCGTATTTTGCTTCGAATTTCCCTGAAAACCTGTAACGGTGATCCCAATTTTGTTGAATATCCAAGCAAAACAATCTCAATCAGTATTCTTATATTCTCCTTAACTTTATCCTAACATTCAGATAAATTATATTCTTATACGATTCTACCAAATAAAGCATCGTATCAGGAGTTTTGTTCATTACTGCGCCAGACGTCGTAAAGATGTCATTGGTTATGAAATCGAAAAACCACAATATCTCTGTAAGAAGCAGCCGAAAGCAGGTAAACTAGGTATCAACATAATCGTGAAGCAATGTACTATTTATGATTAAAGTATGAAAAAACCGTTATTTTACGTTTTTTCTTAAATCCTTTCCAAAGTTGAAAAAATGATGAGAATTTCTTAAATATTTAAAACACCATAACTTCCCTATTTGTGCACTGTTGGCCAAGATTAGTCAATCAACAATTCACTTAGGACTGTCACTTGAACATGTTAAAAGAAGAATGAATATGTTCAAGTAATAAGATTGGAACAGCCAAAGTAAATATTTACTAACCGAACCAGTTTTAATATTTGCATTGGTATCAACAATTCAAGTTAATCCTTAGCTTTTAGTCTTTGTATTTATGTTCTAATTTTGATGTTTTCTTTCTGTTCTTAGGTACTAATTTTAATATTGACCATCAAAAAATTTTTTTTCAACCTTCACTTTTTTTATTTTTGAACACTGTTCGTGACACTGTGCGCCGGGTAAAAGCTAGTATCAGTATAAATATAGCACTTATTAACAAAATTGTTAATTAAAATATATTTCTAAACCTACATGTACAATACAATTATCTTCCATTTATTTTTCCCTTTGTTCATAAAAATTAAAATTAAAACTCAAAATTTTTACAAAATACTATTCAATATTTTTTAAGTTGGTTTTCTATTTATCAATTATAATTTCTAATTCCTGTTTTTAAACGTGGTTTTCCCTATACATAATTGTCCAATAATAAATTAATTAATTCAGCCTTGTTATTGTTATTTTTTACAGCTCATCAACTTTCAAGGTCATGATCGCCATGCTATCTACTCGTCGCCACCTTTTCAGAACATTCGTCGTAGGATAGGAGCTCTAGCTGATAAAATTCAATACTCCTCACTCAACCAGTCATTCTTTGCAGCAGTATTTTTTTAGTGGCAGTTTATCAAGCTTGTCTTTCTGGGATTTTTTTACCTGAAAAACGCTTTTGTTTTAGGGTTTAACTAACAAAAGTGTCACAAAAATCATAACGCTCATGAGAAACAAATGAAACCATTTTCAAAGTGATATCTGTAACCGTTTTCGAGAAAAATGGATAAAATAGTTTTTCAACCTAATTTTCGGTGTTGGTATTTAAATCGTTGAATCGTGAGGATTCGTTTGAGTCGATTGAAAATATTTTACACATGGCTGAAATTCATTTTGGAGTTAAGGAAGTATTCGAAAAAAAAAAAAAAATTATTATTAGAGATGAAAAGTTTTAGGATCTTCATAAGTTTTCTTAAATGTCTGGAAAACGGTTGGAACATTGTGGTAAGTGGAAGCTTACTATATTGTCTACAAAAAAGGTCCTGAAGTAATTTACGATGGGACGATGTATGTGTTAGTTTGGTTCTTTTGAACGAATCTCTGTTTAACCAACTTTTTAATTGGTCGTTATCTGTTTTAAATAGCATTTTACAGTAAAATGAGTATTATTAAAACAAGGTAAGAAAATGAGACACGTATTGGCAATAATGTTTTTCTAGATTTGAGGCGAGGAAGTAATTTCCGCTTAAGGTACTCTCAGTTTCCTGTTGAGGCGCCTAAATTTTTCACCACAGTATACGAGTATATATATATATATATATATATATATATATATATATATATATATATATATATATATATATTTCAAAAAGAACAAAAACAACCGAGGGGTTCACGCAATTTGTCCATACTATGCATTTTCATTCTCCAAAATAATATTTATTACAGTCATATGTTACATCGGTCCCCTGTTCATTGAGTCTATGTCAATTTTTCCTACTTTTAATATTTGCAAAACATCACACTAATTGTAAGAAACAATTAAGTTAATTTTTTAAAATTAAATGCTCTAAAAAATTCAACCTCTATTCTCCTCCTTTCGTTTAGTTTTAGACGTTACTTGTTAATATATAAATAAAAGATATTAAAAATAACTGACAATATAGGATGTTAATTTAGCCACTCTACGAGTTAGGTAACGACGCGGGTTGACCCTATAACTGAATTATATAACTCGAGCCTCATTTCCCAATATCAGCAACATTTTAATGTTTGGTGTTCGTTCTAAGCCTAATGACTGTTAAAATCTCCAGTCGAATCAAAACGTTGCCTTGTTTTATTATAACATTTATGTACCTTGTCCTATTGAAATATTCATTTTACTATTAAATACAATTTAAAACCAAAAACAAATCCGACTAAGTCATCTTAGTGCGTATCCGTTCCAATCCATATTGCCGTTAGTAAAGGAATAGAAATATTTATTGATACGTTTTGATCTTACGTGAAAAACATACAATCAAACTCAAAGAGAAGTAATATAAGATTTCAAGTGCCACAACAGGAAACAGATTGTATCATAAGCGGAAATTACTACATCCCCTTTATCAAATTTCGCTCTAGGAAACAATATAACAATTCTTCTTATTTTCTTACCTTTTTTCACTAAAATAATTATTTTACTGTTGAATTCAATTAATAAAGGCAACTACCAATTAAAACTTTAGGTAAATAAAGACAAAACCCCGTTAAAAAGAACAAAACTAACAAACATAAAGCCCCTGCTATTCCCTTCGTTCCAGGACTAGCTAAATTCCGTTAGCCGAAAATCCATTCCCACCTACAAAGCGACCACAACCCCATTATTTGCGCACTCTCTATCAATCAAAACCGCAGAGGACCACTTCTTGGGCTGCCTTCTTACGAGATTTGTTACTCCTGACCTCCTCATTCGATTCCTCGCCAGTTCTTTAACTTTCTCTACTTGAAGTAATCAAAATGAATATATTTTTTTAAATAGTTTAAGGTATCTCAAAACGTTTCAGGATACATTGATTTTTGTAAGCTTCGTTCTTGAAAAACACTTTTGAATGGGTGAGCGGAAGGCACCTTTATGTAGAACCTTAAAGAAAAGTAAGCCATAAATTCCTCAACTCCAGATGTCTATTTCTCGTGTTCAAATATACTTCCACGTCACTGCGGAATATCTCAAAACGAAAGTGTGAACGGGGCAGCATATCTGGATTCCGGTCAAGGCATTGGATATAATAATGAACTACTTAACCACCCCATACCTCATATTACATATGGAATTGAGCGAATCGCCTTAGTTTCGGATGCTCATAAATTAATAAATAAATAAATGTGGAATCAATACCACCTGGATCCCTATGTGATACAATATCAGAGACCATAAATTAAGAGAGGTTAAGGCGTATCTAGTAAGGTGGAGGGCAACGACTTGAGAAGACAACAGGAGAGCAGAGGTAGTTCAGGCACTGGCTCGGCCACACGAGATTGCCCCACTCCTATTTGATGTGAAGGAATGAACCATCGGAGTGCCAAGCATGTGGTACCATTATAATGATCAAACGTATTTTCACTGAATGCCGTCTCTCCGTGCAGTGGAGGTTTCTATACGACAAACATGGTAACTTAAGTGACATTATCCCACTAAAATTAGAAATATGTTGAACTTTTTAGCACATAACAAAATTCTTTATGAACCATAACTGGTGATGTTGAATAAATATCGGATAAGTTGTATAGAATATCGGATGGACTATTTCTTACGGATTAAGATAAAGAATCGACAGAATGAATCGACAAATTAAATATAGACTCCATAGACATACATGAAGACCAAAACTTTTGAAGAATTAGAAGATCTCTTAATCAAAAGTCTTTCAAGGAATGGGCTACATGAAAGTGGCAGGGCATTGGAGTGAAATATTTCAGAGATTTTCCGAAGAACAAAAAAGACTAGTTTCATTGGCTAGATTAAAATATTTATGGAGGAAATAACCTCAAAGGTTGATACGCTTAATATATAGGGGAAGGTGTTGTACCACTGACCATCTTGTACCTTTGACCACCGAGGCTGTTGCGGCACGTAGCAACATTTTATAAATTTTGGTGTAATTAGTGTTCAGCTCCTTCACTAGAGGCCTTGTGTAACCTACTTGGATTATTCAAGTCAAAGAGGATCCTTGCAAAAAATATTTATCCATTTCTATCATAAAAATGTAAGTTATTTATTGATGACGTTTTGCCTCATAATATTTTTTGTATTAAGTCTTTTTAGATGTAAATCTTTTCACAAAGTAGCTATTACAATAAGAAACATGGTGTAGCTTCTGAAATGGATTTATCTTAAAACTAAAATTTTTAGCATGCTTTTTAATTTGCTCTACCAGGGTGTTGTACCTCTGAACACGACTAGTTGTTGAACCTTTGACCAGGTCAAAGGTACAACACACCTGATTAATTTTTACATAATTCAACTTTTATGTCCTTTTGCTACAAATTTATTAAAAAAAATTAATATTGGTTTCTTCAATTGTTCAAAGAATTTTAAAAATATTAAATTAAATAAGTTCAAACTGACTTCATTAATCCTCAAAGTAGCAGTTCGAACCTATCGCCCCTTATCGTTCCACTTGAAGTTGTAAGACCTCATCGAAAAGCGGAGGCAAGGAAAATGTCGAATAGGGGCCGGCCTAAAGGGAAACCTCGTATCCTGACAGATATTCCTGAAAAGCTAATTATTGAAAGTGAAAAAAAAAGTCCGTCTCGCAGGAACTGCATCATCTTAGCGCGGTTCCGTTCATATCCCTAGTCTAATTTGGAAAGATTAAAATAGAAGCAGTTATTATTTTGGTTCCACCAGTCTTTATTTTTTAAATTAATTATTATAATGGCGTGTCAACCCTTAAGGTCACTAACGCCATTCCTGTGTGTAGTAAAGTCTTGAAAGGTCATGATATACGATCTTACCTGGAAGGGTCGGCTAACACTAGGTCCCGCTAGTTACAAGGTCTTGGAATCTTGGAAATCTATATTTCTAACAATAAATTGTTTTTGTTGTTTTACCTAACCAGTTTTATTGTCAAATACATTATCCAACTATAAGCAATTGAAAAATAACAATACAACAGACAAAAACAACCGTTCGAATAAACGAAATCAATTCATTTAAAGTTTTAAGCACTTATTTCTCCGATTGACATCGCCTAATTAAAATTTTCTCCAGAACCTTTTTTGTAGAGCATTTAGTAAGCTTTCGAATGGTAATCTTCCGCTTCACAAGATTGTCAACGGTTTTCGAGATACTAACGAAAGTATACAAAGTTACCAAAACTTTTATTGTCTGTTAATAAAATATTTTATTCTAACCCTTCCTTTACTCTAAACGTAACAAAAATTTCAACATATTAGTGTTGATGAAATTCGAACATGCAGAAAATGTTTCAACTGTATCCCATAATTCTAAGTACCAAAATCAAAGACAAACAACCCTCCCTAGGAAGGACGCTAGGCAGTTGAAAAGCTATATCTTGAAAATCCATATCTCTAACATTAAATTGTTTTTCTTATTTTTCTTAACCTGTTTTATTATCAAATACATTATCCAACTATAAGCAATTAAAAAATAACAAGGAATAAAAAAAGAGACAAAAAGAACAGTTCGAATAAGCGAAATCAATTACTTTAAAGTTTTAAGCTCTTATTTCTCCGATTGACATCGCCTAATCAAAACTTTCATTAGAACCTTTTAGCGCGGTTCCTCCCTCCCCCATAGGGAGGAACCCCGCTTATAGGGTTGATACAATGAAACAATCCGGAAGTGCCGACTAGAAAATTTCGCGTTTCAGAACCCCTAGAGACCGAAAATAACGGTGGTTCAAATTTGTATATATATATGTATATATTTATTTATATATATATATATATATATATATATATATATATATATATGTATATTTGTCTGTTCGCTCTCTAGATAGAAGACGAATGGTCCGATTTTGATGAAATTTGGTAAAAAAATCTTTCGTCCAATTTGAAAGGTCAAGTTCGTTAACCAGCAAAATCCGCCTACTGGAAGATGGCGTTTGGGGCGAAATTCGCGCAAAAAAAATCGTAACGCTTACGTTTTTGAGTTCATAAGCTTCTAAGTACTCGTTTTATATGATTCCTGGGCTAGGAAAACGAATGAAACCATTTTCAAGGCGATAGCTTTAACCGTTTTCGAGAAAATTGGAAAAATATTTTTTGAATACCGTTTTTGGTTTGGGTACTTAGAATCATGGGATTCAGTTGAAACATTTTTTGCATGTTCTACTTTCATCAAAACTAATATGTTGAAATTTTGGCTACGTTTGGAGTTAAGGAAGGGTTAGAATAAAATATTTTATTAACAGACAAAAAAAGTTTTAGTAACTTTGTTTACTTTCCTTAATATCTCGAAAAAGGTTGAAAATCTTGGTAAACGGAAGAATACCATTAGAAAGCTTATTAAATGCTCTAAAAAAAAGGTTCTAATGAAAGTTTTGATTAGGCGATGTCAATCGGAGAAATAAGAGCTTAAAACTTTAAAGTAATTGATTTCGCTTATTCGAACTGTTCTTTTTGTCTGTTTTTTATTCCTTGTTATTTTTTAATTGCTTATTGTTGGATAATGTATTTGAAAATAAAACAGGTTAAGAAAAATAAGAAAAACAATTTAATGTTAGAGATATGGATTTCCAAGATATATAGCTTTTCAACTGCCTAGCGTCCTTCCTAGGGAGGGTTCTTTGTCTTTGATTTTGGTACTTAGAATTATGGGATACAGTTGAAACATTTTCTGCATGTTGGAGTTTCATCAACACTAATATGTTGAAATTTTTGTTACGTTTAGAGTAAAGGAAGGGTTAGAATAAAATATTTTATTAACAGAAATAAAAAGTTTTGGTAACTTTGTATACTTTCCTTAATATCTCGAAAAAGGTTGAGTATCTTGGGAAACGGAAGAATACCATTAGAAAGCTTATTAAATGCTCTAAAAAAAAAAGTCCGACGGTTAAAGCTATCGCCTTAAAAATGGTTCCATTCGTTTTCCTAGGCCAAGAAGCCTACAAAACGAGTACTTACAAGCATATGAACTCAAAAATGTAAGCGTTGCGATTTTTTTTGCGCGAATTTCGCCCCAAACGCCATCTTCCAGTGGGCGGATTCTGCTGGTTAACGAACTTGACCTTTCAAATTGGAAGACGGATTTTTGTACCAAATTTCATCACAATCGGACCATTAGGGAAGCCAGAAATGAGCGAACAGACAAATATATATATATATTAGCGCGGTTCCTCCCTCCCCCATAGGGAGGAACCCCGCTTATAAGGTTGATACAATGAAACAATCCGGAAGTGCCAACAAGAAAATTTCGCGTTTCAGAACCCCTAGAGACCGAAAATAACGGTGGTTCAAATTTGTATATATATATATATATATATATATATATATATATATATATATATATATATATATATATATATATTTGTCTGTTAGCTCATTTCTGGCTTCCCTGATGGTCCGATTTTGACGAAATTTGGTACAAAAATCCGTCGTCCAATTTGAAAGGTCAAGTTCGTTAACCAGCAAAATCCGCCCACTGGAAGATGGCGTTTGGGGCGAAATTCGCGCAAAAAAAATCGCAACGCTTACATTTTTGAGTTCATATGCTTGTAAGTACTCGTTTTGTAGGCTTCTTGGCCTAGGAAAACGAATGGAACCATTTTTAAGGCGATAGCTTTAACCGTTTTCGAGAAAATTGGGAACATAGTTGCTGAATAACGTTTTTGGTTTTGGTACATAAAATCATGGGATTCAGTTGAAACATTTTTTGCATGTTCAAATTTTATCAAAACTAATATCTTAAACTTTTGGTTACGTTTGGAGTTAAGCAAGGGTTAGAATAAAATATTTTATGAACAGACATGAAAAGTTTTGGGAACTTCGTATATTTTCATTAATATCTCGGACACGGTTGGGAAATTTTCATAAGTAGATAGAAACTATTTGAAAGCTTTCTAAATTCTCTACAGAAAAGGTTCTGAAACAAGTTTTGATTAGGTGATGTCAGTCGAAGAAATAAGTGCTTAAAACTTCAAATACGTCTGTTTAGTTCTTATGAACGGGTGTTTGTCGTTCTTTTTGTAATTTTTGTCTCTTTCCCTTAGTTTTTTATTGATTTTTATTTTTGTAATTTCTTATGTTAGGAAAATGTATTTGTGTGTAAAACAGGATAGGTAAAATGAGACCAATTTTCTATTGCTAGAAATAATGAAAAGTTTTGGGAACTTCGTATAATTTCTTAATTTTTTTTTTTTTTTTTTTTTTTTTTTTTTTTTTTTTTTTTTTTTTACGGCGCATCTACATCTAGGTCATTAGCGCCGACATCCAGGGTGCAACGAGGAATTTTACCAGCGAGCCGTGGGATGATAAAATTCCTGTCGGAGGTGGGAATCGAACCCATCATCTCCCGCTTATGAGGCCAAGGCGCTAGCCATTAGACCACGGGAGACCCCTAATTTCTTAATATCTCGAAAACGGTTGAAAATCTTGGGAAGCGAAAGGTTACCATTCGAAAGCTTACTAAATGCTCCACAAAGAATGTTCTGACGAAAGTTTTAATTAGGCGATGTCAATCGGAGAAATAAGTGCTTAAAACATTAAAGTAATTGATTTCGTTTATTCGAACGGTTTTTTTTTGTCTGTTTTTATTCCTTGTTATTTCTTAATTGCTTATAGTTGGATAATGTATTTTACAATAAAACTGGTTTAGTAAAATAACAAAACAATTTATTGTTAGAAATATAGATTTCCTAGATTCCAAGACCTTGTAACTAGCGGGACCCTTTCTAGTGTTGACCGACCCTTCCAGGTAAGATCGTAAATCAAGACCATTCAAGACTGGTGGAACCAAAATAATAACTGCTTCTATTTTAATCTTCAGGCGATTCGCCAATCAATAAATCGCTTATCAATAAATACATATTTTAATCTTTCCAAATTAGACTAGGGATAAGAACGGAACCGCGCTAAGATGATGCAGTTCCTGCGAGTCGGACTTTATATATATATATATATATATATATATATATATATATATATAAATATATACATATATATATATATATATATATATATATATATATATATATACAAATTTGAACCACCGTTATTTTCGGTCTCTAGGGGTTCTGAAACGCGAAATTTTCTAGTCGGCACTTACGGATTGTTTCATTGTATCAACCTTAAATAAAAAGAAAATTTTTCTAATGACAGTTCAGATTCTGGTACTGACACGGAAATTTCTTCAGGAGACAGTGAGGTTGATCTGTCTGACAAATGTCGTGAGTTAAGTCGATAACCAGCTACAATTTGAAAAATATGATTTGGAAAAAGGTAATTTTATACTTGTTAAAAATAAAAGTAAAAAGACTATTACATATTTAGTCGCAGAGATCTGTGGTATGAAATGTCCAATGTTTAAGATCCAATATTTGAAAAAAATAACAAACTTTATGTGACAAGTTTACGAGAAGATGAAAATTTGTTTGATATTGATGTTGAAGACATTGTGGCTTAACTTCCATACCCTACTATTGCTAGTGGATCTGCTTGACAGTTAAAACGTTTATCGATTTTACTGGATTTTTCAGCATATTAAGCATAACATAATATCAATAATATTTTATGGTTACGTCTATGTCCTGTATTTATTAAACTTACAATTAATTATAATATTACTCAATACATTTTTTTTTTCTGCACTGCTGTGTTGTTTTTACGTGGTCAGAGGTACAACACCCCATGGTCAAAGGTACAACTACATGTTGTACCTTTGACCACTTTACGATTATTTTTTTAAAAAATAATAAAAAATATTAAATGTAAACTGAGAACCTTGAAAAAATTAAATATGATAAACAATAGAATACTTATTACAATGAAATAAAAAAAAAATGAATTTAGCCTTAATATTCAAGCTAAATAAAAATTCGATTGTGCAAAGTGGTCAAAGGTACAACACCTTCTCCTATATATATATATATATATATATATATATATATATATATATATATATATATATATATATCAACCTTTGAGGTTCATTCGTACTTAGATTTATACGTTTACATCTAAATAGAAGGAAGCAAAAAAAAAAAAAAAATGTTTTATTGTTTTGGGCTAAATATTTTGCTGTGCAGTTGAGAAATCGAGAAAAGTGTTTATGTTTAGTAAACATTTCTGTATTCCCCGCACGAAAATAATCATAGAATTTATGATTTTGCCGGTACACTTAATAACCAAGAAGGCTTCCAACTGCACTTTTTAATGGTATATAGACGCGGTGTATCGAATAAAACAATTATGACATATTTATGACATATTATGATATATTTAAATCTTCGAGAAAAGAATTTCGTTTACGAGTATTCCAAAACGATGGATTAATATATGAATTTTCGTACACGTTTTAACCTGAAAGATATTGTTTA
This sequence comes from Gonocerus acuteangulatus, assembly GCA_946811695.1. Classification (NCBI taxonomy): domain Eukaryota; kingdom Metazoa; phylum Arthropoda; class Insecta; order Hemiptera; family Coreidae; genus Gonocerus; species Gonocerus acuteangulatus. The sequence continues at coordinate 91,035,567 of OX328132.1, read as the reverse complement.
CGTTTGAAATAGAGGAAGTATTCCGACTCGCAGAAACTGCTTCATCTTAGCTCGTTTCCGTTCTTATTCCTTTTGTCATTTCGATAGCTTAGAATAGATATAAACATTATTATTTTTTTCTTTTATATTTTGTGAAAATTGTCAACCCCCACTTGAACAACTCGAATAAAAGCGATATTAAGACGTCAAGGCACAGGAAACTGACTTAGAACTTACACAGAAGCGGAAATAAGTCAATACAAAACACAAAGATGCTTCTCGTTTACTTGTCATGTATTATTGGAAAAATACAATAATTAAATTTATAACAATCAATTAAAAACAAAGGAAAAGAAAGGTAAAAAAAAAAAAATTAGAAACTGAGGAGACGAAGAAATAATAGACACAGTAATTAGTTTATTTTGATCTTTCGTGAAAAATTATAAATGCGTTTCTCATTTTCATATCTCGTTTTACTAGAATATCTATTTTACTGTTGTTTTTTTTTTTTTTTTGTTTTTGTTTTTTTTGTGTGTTTCGACTGCTCAGGTCATTGGCAGTTTACTGTTAATTGATTTTCTTTCTTTTTTTTAGAACAAATTCCGCTCGGAAAACTCTATTTGAAGCAAAAGAAAATTGGTTCTCATTTTACGTATCCTGTTTTACAGATAAATATATTATGCTAATAAAAGCAATTACAAAAATAACAAGCAATAAAATACTAACAGTCTAGGCAACGAATGCCTGAAAACAGCTATAGGTGGAAATTTTTGGAACACAATTTTTAACTTCATAACTTTGTTTTGGCTAGTTAGGAGGTCAACATATCAAAAGTTCTCACCCGTAGCCTTTGTGCCGGTGGGGGGAGGGGGGGGGGTTTAGAAGATCCCATTTTTCGGGGTTTCACTTATATCTCGGATTTGAGGATAAGGAAATAGGTGTGTGGAAGTATAAGCTTTACTTTGTAAAGTAATCCCGGGTGCGGATATTCCCACACACCCCCAAACCCTACTTACCACATACGCTGATGACACAGCGATCCTGTCAACTTCCCCTGACCCTTCAGTAGCATCCCAAAACCTGCAGGAACATCTTTCCGCCATACAACATTGGAGTGAAAGGTGGAGAATAAAAATCAACGCAGAAAAATGCAAACAAGTGACATTCACTCTCAACCGAAGATCATGCCCTCCTGTTTACTTCAGAAACACTCCTCTTCCGGAATCTAACGAGGTTCGATATCTAGGGTTATACCTTGACAGCCGACTGACATGGAACCCTCACACGAGACTGAAAAGACAAGAACTGAACAAACGATACGGACTACTTAGACGACTTCTTGGACCCTCATCGAAATTATCGATACAGAACAAACTAACGATATACAAAACAATCATTCGACCAATATGGACATACGGACTTGAACTCTGGGGATCTGCAAAACCATCTAACATCAACAGAATACAGGCATTCCAGTCAAAAGTACTTCGTAAAATTGTAAATGCTCCTTTCTATGTTTCCAACAAAACCCTTCACAATGACCTCAACATCCCATTTGTCCTTGACCTTGCTAAAACCCGATTCCAAATGTTCCACTCCAAATTGTCTTATCATCCTAATCCTGAAGGTCTATCCTTATCATCCGAATCCCATCCAGACAATCCTCCCAGGCGGCTCAAGAGACAGTGGCCTCGAGACAATTTAATCATCTGATCTTATCGTGACCATTAAAACATTTTCCAAGACATCTCTGGAAGTGCCAACAGTGGTTGTCTTCTTCCATATTTTGTATGTCTTTATTATTTATTTTTTCTTTTCTTTTATTTTACTTTTACCGTTTTTGTCATTGTACATAATATCTGCATTAACCGACTTGATTATTGTACTGCTAATAATTGTACAGATTTCAAATATAATAAATAAATAAAAAAAAAAAAAAAAAAAAACTTATATCTCGGAAACTCTTTGTCCTAGCGACATGACCATTCGATAACAAATGAAAGCTTATAAAATTTCCTACAAGTTCTATTCAATGAAGTTTTTCGAGATATCTTTAGTTTTCGAAATATCCGCTCTTTAAAGTCAATCGTTTTGGGAAAGAACACACTTTTTTATATTCTCGACCGGATATCTCTTCAACGATGAACCCAAAAAATAAATGTCGGCTATAGTGTTGTAGAACATTCCATTCGCTTCAATAATACATATAACTTTACTATTTTATGTATTTTCCTTCAAATGTGAAAACAGTTTTAGTGTTGGGGTCTCCCGTAGTCTAGCGGCTAGCGCGCTGGATTCATAAGCGGGAGATGGTGGGTTCGATCCCCACCTCCGGCAGGAATTTTCTCATCTCAAGGCTCGCTGGGAAAATTCCTCGCTGCACCCTGGATGTCGGCGCTAATGACCTAGAAGTAGATGCGCCGTAAAAAAAAAAAAAAAAAAAAAAAAAAAAAAAAAAGTTTTAGTGTTCATTGTGATATCTGGTGACAACTGTCGACCAATGAACCTTTCAATTTCTCACCATTTCCAGTCAATGTATTGTCCAAAATATACTCCATTATGTAAATATAGTGAGTACTGGACGTATAAAAAGCACAAAAGATATAATTTTGGGGCCACTGACCAGTTCTTCGCACTCAATTAGATAAGATCTTGTCCAATATATTGGCAATGGTTTTGCTAAGACCATATGAGTGCTTATATATCGTTCGCATGCGCAATAGTCCTTAATGAAGAAGTGTAATTGAAATTAACTATCAATTATTAAAATTTACCAACACTTATTTATTCAGAAACAATTTTTTAAATAATGAAACATTCTTCAAATTTCGAAGCGGAAACGCATAGCACGTATGCCCAAAAGCGACAGTTTACGACCAAGTCAGCTACCACAGGTGAGTCTAAATTTCAATTACACTTCCTCATTAAGGACAATTGCGCATGCGCGTGTTTACATATAAGCTGTTTACCCCGTCTTTTATAACCTCCATAACAGTGAACTTTAGTGCTTAATAACTTCTTTCCTAGTTGAGAGCAACTTTTTTTTCAACGGATTCGTGTTTAGTGCATCTAAATACGTTATAGTGCAAACTTTGAAGAAAATCGGTGCTGAGGACCGTCTGGGCTCCTTCAGTATTACCTTAGTTTTAATTAAATAATGCCTTTCTTTCATTATGCTTATAATTTATAAAAATGACCTAATGATTGTTCAATGCAACCCAAAAAATAAATGTCGGCTATAGGGTTGTAGAGCATTCCATTCGCTTCAATAATATATATTACTTTACTATTTTATGTATTTTCCTTCAAACGTGAAAACAGTTTTAGTGTTCATCGTGATACCTGGCGACAACTGTCGACCAATGAATCTTTCAATTTCTCACAATTTCCAGTCAATGTATTGTCCAAAATATACTCCATTATGTAAATATAATGAGTAATGGACGTATAAATAGCACAAAATATATAATTTTGGGCCCACTGACCAGTTATTCTCACTCAATTAGATAAGATCTTGTCCAATATATTGGCAATGGTTTTGCTAAGACCATATGAGTGCTTATATATCGTTCGAAAGAAAATACATAAAATAGTAAAGTAATATATATTATTGAAGTGAATGGAATGTTCTACAACCCTATAGCTGACATTTATTTTTTGGGTTCATCGTTGAAGAGATATCCGGTCGAGAATAGAGATATGTGTGTTTTTTCCCAAAATGACAGACTTTCAATCAAGGATATTTCGAAAACTAAAGGTATCTCAAAAAACTTCATTGAATAGAACATGTAGGAAATTTAATAAGCTTTCATTTGTTATAGATTGGTCATGTCGCTAGGACGCAGGGTTTCCGAGATATAAGCGAAAACCCGAAAAATTGTACCTTATAAACCCCTCCCCCCGGTACAAAGGCTACGGGCGAGGACTTTTGATATGTTCACTTCCTATCCAGCCCAAACAAAGTTAGGAAGTCAAAAATTTTGTTCCAAAAATTTCCATCTACAACTGTTCGTTGACTGGCCTGTAAGGGAAACAGAGAAAAGTCCGACTCGCAGGAACTGCGTCATCTTAGCGCGGTCCTGTTCATATCCCTCCCATTAGTAAACAAATAGAAGCAGTTATTGGTGGCGTTTGATCTGAAAAATATAAAATAAAATCTCAAAGAGATGGAAGTTTAAGGCGCGACAACAGGAAACTGACAGTGTCCTAAGTGGAAACGACGCCCCGCCTTCCCAACGTTCGCCCTGGGAAACACTATTACCAATACGTTTCTCATTTTCTTGCCTTCTTTTACTTAAAGAATAATTTTAATGATTACTAAAATTTAAAAAAAAAACAACCAATTAAAAAATGAATTAAACGAAGACAAAAACCCGTTCAAAAGAACAAAACAAATACTTTCGAAATTCTAAGCCCTTATTTCTCCAATTGGCATCGCCTCGTCGAAAATTGCTTCAGAACATTTTCTGTAGAGACTTTAGTAATTTTCAGGCCATTTTCGAGACATTTGCGTAAATATAAGACCACAACTTTCCATTCATATTAATAAAATTGTTTTTTTTTTTCGAAGACTTCCTTAACTCCAAAAGTAACCAAAGACGTAAACAGGGACCTCGGTAAAATAGCTCTCAGCTCTCCTAGGTACATCTAGGGGGTTCCTCCCTATTGAGTGAGTGAGGAACCTTGTTAATAAATGTTTCTTTGCATATATTTGGTTATGACTTATAAGAATATTTTGGATGTGTAAGCTGTTGATGTTGGTAGATTCCTTAAAAGTCGTTGTGTTTCTTTATTTGAATGATAGTTGGCCAGCGGTTAAGTATGCCACAGGATTAAGGATTTTTGTAAGAGACCACAATACGGGCTACAGAGTGGTTGGAAAAGCAGCGACTTCCTAACCGCAATAGCCTATATGGTTGGCTGCGTCAGGTCATCTTGTGGTCATTTGTTCTTAGAGTAGAAAGGGAGTGCTGGACGTTTTCACGATACAAAGCCATTTGAGGAAGGTTGACAATTTTACTTGTGTAATATCGAAGTCCCCATAATACAACGGATGAAGTAATGAAGTGTTTTTGATGGGATTAGCAAATACACCTAAATGGTGTACTGTGTTCTGTAGAATGTCTGAAAAAGCTTTCATAAAAAAAAGTCTGATCACATTACCTGCGTCATCTCCTTGTTGAGCCTGTTTCTTTGTTAGTATTATTCTCGGAGGTCGGTCTTATCACGTTTTGCAGTCTCAAAATCCGCATGCATCATGATAAAATTAATGCTTAACATAAATGGAAGCCAAATAACTAAAATTAAACTCATGGCTAACCTAATCCAGACCACCTTTTTTACATTTTTAGATTAAGCATATAATACACACAACCTAGACGAACATAATGTTAATGTGAGATAGTTTTTGGACAAGCAACCAGGATGGTTTGAAACATATGTATAAGCTTATATCAATTTAGCTTGAGAATGATCATGTGATCAAAATGCAGCTGCATCGCTAATAATAATAAATCCTGTTTTTGAGACTGCATTTTGGGCCTTAATCCTTAATCTTAACGTTTTGAGCGGCCATCACCCTGAATATATTATTCTTGGCGTGATGTGTAAAGCTTAGAATACAGACTCTTAATATTTCGCTTCCATGCGTCTTGCTATTATCGCTCGGAACTTTATGTTATATTTATAAATTAAATTTATAAATATAACATAAATCGCATGTACGGTACTTAGGACTGATACTGGACAAACGTTTAACTTGGAAGCCAAACATAACACAGAAAAGACAGGAACTAAACAAACGTTTTAGACTTTTATCACGTTTACTGGTCAAACGCTCGAAACTTTCATTGACTAACAAACGACTTATACATATTTCAATACCATTCTCCGACCAATATGGACCTATCTACTAGAACTATGGGGCTCCACTAAACCTTCCAATTCCTACAAAATACAAACAATTCAATCCAAAATCGTTATATTATAAAAATATCCAATGCTCCTTATTATGTCTCGAACCTAACCCTGCATAATGATTTCAATATCGCCTTTATCCAAACCCTGGCCAAATCAGTCTATCAGAAGTTCTATTCCAATCTCCCTGGCCATCCAGATCCTTTGATAAACTCTCTATCCTCTTTCCATAAACAACAAAATCCTCATAGAACTTACAATCGACAATTTTGAAACCAAAACAATTCAAGCATAATTTTATCCGAGATCATCCTATTAAAATTTCAATAATGACGTTTTTGTACTAAATGTATTAAGCATTCGAATGGTCAATGTACACTTTCTACAATTTCGTAAGAGTTTTCGATTTATTTAAGAACGTACACGAATAGTCCAAAACTGTTCATGTGTCCTGATTAAACGTGTGTCGGGGGCTTAATACTAAAACGTCTAGCTTTTTCCATTTTATATTTAAAGGTGTCATCCTGAAAATTGTAAGAGAAAAATTACTGTCCCGGTGTCCGATCTTTCATATTTTTGAGCCAAACTTCATCAAAATCGCTACATTTATATATATCCTAAAGAACAAAAAGGCAAATTCACACGCACACACACACACACACACACACATATATATATATATATGTTCATGTGTGGTATGTACAATTACCGTAATGTTCATGTTTTGACAAGTTTTATTTTGTTAGCGCCCAGATTTGTTTTATTCATTCTTAGCGAGCTATTTTTCGGACATCAAACCAAGCTACTCCACCCCTTTTTTATTATCCACCGACCGACTTTGCTATTACACATTATTTGTCTGAATGTGTGTCTATATGCATGATACCTATTGCTTTTAAATGTTTTTTTTTGCAATTCACAATTTTTCTGGTTAATCTCGAAGGATCCAATTTTTTCAGTCAGTGTGTGTTTGTCCAACACGATCCGCGTCAGATGTTTTGTTTTTTCGCCACAAAACTTGGTATATAGCATTCTCCTAGCAAACGGTTGAACGGGGTCGTTAGCCAGCAAAATTGGTCTATCGGGAGTGGAGGTTTACTCCGGACCCAAATTACAAATTTGCTTCTACCGTTCGTAACCTCATGTATCGTATATTCGGCACACGTCGTGGGTATCTAAAGCGAAACGTAAATGGAATAAAATGTAAAATCATATAGCAAACAACAAAACAAATGCGGTCTTATTCAAAAGGGGGGAAAAACAAAACAGACATTGGTAATCTGGTCTGTCATTACCTTGCTGAAAACAAGAGAAAATTCGACACCGAATTAGCAGGTCTAAATTTTTTAAATCTTCTTTATATGTCACTAGTTTCAAATAGTGCCTCATTGGTTTTTGATGATTTATTAACAGTGTTTTATAATCACATATGCGTGATGTTCTAACATCTAAAACGAGACAAGCAATCATTGCATTTGCGAGGTTCTCCCTTACATTGCATACTAGCGTAAAAGAGCCAAAAAGAGCACGTGAGCCGTGTAAAAGAACCAGTTCATTTGAGTGAGCGGAGCGTCTCGACCCGCTCTTCGAGGTTAGCCATTTTGCCCATCTCTACTTTCATGTATGTACATATATATTTCTACATATTAAAACATCTTCTTATAAATATATGTATTGTTGTTATGTGTGTATATATATATATATATATATATATATATATATATACATTTATATTAAATAAAATCTAAACGCCTCATGGATCCATAAACGTACGTATGTATATATATATATATATATATATATATATATATATATGTATATATATATATATGTATATATATATATGTATATATATACACACACATATATCGTTTTGTCATTGAAACGACAACTTCAATCTTGTAATTTAAATCTTTCCTCCCCAACGGGAGACCGTGTTGGGCAAAAACATCCAGAATAATAAATATAGGGGTCTCCCGTGGTCTAGTGACTAGCCACTTAGATTCATAAGCGGGAGAAGGTCGGTTCGATCCCCACCGGCGCACAGTGTCACGAGTTTATGGGGTAAAAAATCAAAAATCGTATTTGTGTCTAGCCTATTATTATTATTTTTTTCTGTTATTAAAAAACTCAAACATAAGAGAAAAAAGAAGTTTTGACTTAAGAAAATAATTTATTATAGTATACAATTACATAAAATGTATATGGGAACTTACATATGCTATTTGCGAACTTATAAAAATTATATAAAAAAATTTTACTAATAAAAAAACTTATTTCTTCTCAGAATCACTTGATTGTAAGCAAATACTTTCATTTTATTTAAAATTAAGTATTATAAAACTTTTGCTTCAATTTTGTTTTCGATTTTGGAGCTACCTTTACTTAAATTTTATTTATTTAAATTTCAATTGTTACATATCTTACTTAAAGGTGACAAATATGGATCTGATGGGAGAAGAAGCATTTTCATTAAATCCATATTCGTATCAATATAAGAAGCAGTTAATGAAAGACACTGGCATATAACACCATGAATAATGCTTCAGATATAATTCTTAAGTCTGACCAATTTATGCAGTTAATTTCGGCATATTATTTGATTTACCATTCGAAAACATTTTCAAATTGGTGCCCTAATTGATTATTAATGTTATCTCCAGTCCAGTAATATTGGTACTTAATTTTGGATTAAAAAATATGGGGGCGGTTTTACTGTTGAAAGGGGAACTAAAAAAAGCGTTGGCGTATCGATTAATAAGTCCATTTTCTCCTTGGAAAGTCCTTAGAAATTAGCTTAGCCGCAAACTCTATTTCGTCCGGAGATTTCGTCTTTAACATGTCCGCAACTCGTCTCTTTCTTGTTGAGTTTGATGCTTCCACGAAACTTACTTGCGCTCTTCCACGTGAAGGGACCTGGTTGATAATTATCTCGTCATCATATTTCAAAATCATTGTCAGGAAGTTTAATGTTTATAATCAGCCAATCTTTGTATTTTGCTTCGAATTTCCCTGAAAACCTGCAATTTTGTTGAATATCCAAGCAAAACAATCTCAATCAGTATTCTTATATTCTCCTTAACTTTATCCTAACATTCAGATAAATTATATTCTTATACGATTCTACCAAAAAAAGCATCGTATCAGGAGTTTTGTTCGTTGCTGCGCCAGACGTCGTAAAGATTTCATTGGTTATGAAATCGAAAAACCACAATACCTCTGTAAGAAGCAGCCGAAAGCAGGTAAACTAGGTATCAAAATAATCGTGAAGCAGTGTACTATTTATGGTTAAAGTATGAAAAACCCGTTATTTTACATTTTTTCTTAAATCTTTTCCAAAGTTGAAAAAATGATGAGAATTTCTTAAATATTTAAAACACCATAACTTCCCCATTTTTGCACTTTTGGCCAAGATTAGTCAATTAACAATTCACTTAGGACTGACACTTGAACATGTTAAAAGAAGAATGAATATGTTCAAGTAATAAGATTGGAACAGCCAAAGTAAATATTTACTAACCGAACCAGTTTTAATATTTGCATTGGTACCAACAATTCAAGTTAATCCTTAGCTTTTAGTCTTTGTATTTATATTCTAATTTTGGTGTTTTCTTTCTGCTCTAAGGTTCTAATTTTAATATTGACCATCAAAAAGATTTTTTTCAAACTTCATTTTTCTTATTTTTGAACATTGTTCGTGACACTGTGCGGCGGCTGGAACTTTCTCCTGGTTGAGAAAATTCCTGGCTGCACCCTGGATGTCGGCGCTAATGGCCCAGATTTGTCGATGAGCCGTTAAAAACAAAAAAAAAATCTGTTATTTCAATCTGAACAATTAATATTATTTCTTTCATTATTCAGTCATTCAATAAGACCGGAAGTACGCTAAAGTGAACCGGAAGTGATCTAGATTCACCCGGAAATCACCCGGGCGTGAATAAATTGATCCTAATATAATTATGAGAGACAGGAAGTAAGCCGGAAAAGAACCGAAAGTATCCATAACGGCACATATACATCCGGAAGTGATTCACGGATGAATATAGTGACCCAAAAGCAATTATAGAAGAACGGAAGTAAGCCGGAAATGAACCAGAAGTACTCAGGAGTGACCTGAGTGGATTGGCAGTAAGCCAAAGTAGATCATAACCGCTGTGAAGTGGATTAAAATAGCCATTCACGACAGGAAGTGGTCAATGTAAACTGAAATAGGATCGGAAGAGGAGCAATAGTGGATGGGAGTGGACGGGAAGTAAACTTTAAGGTCGAATGTTCGTTAAAATTCATAATAAATAAAAATAATGGATTATTCACTATGAATGAATAAATGAATACATTCTTATTCAATAAAAATGTATTAAATAATTTTATTCATAGAATAAAAAAAACAGTGGATGAATAACTTAATCAATGAATACATTTTTATCCAATAAAAATGCTTTTGAATATTTATCGAATAATAAATGTATTGAAAAATGTCCAGGGACAGAGCAGTCTACAATGTACAGAGCAGTCTACAATGTACAGAGCAGTCTACAATGTACAAGAAGACAGGAGAATGGATTAAATAGTAAGGATTAAGGAGTGGCTAGTGAGGCCTTGAGTCCAGGTGATTGCCTCTAATCCACGACTCAGGAACAGGTTCTTGAGGTCGGTGATTCAGAACAGGAACTGAGTTTTTCTCTGGGGCAGTAGGTGCCTTCCGTGCGCACCTCTACTCCAAGGACTCAAAATACATTCACTCTTACCACATTTGGCCTTTGCATTCTTCGCAAATATATATATATATATATATATATATATATATATATATATATATATATATATATATATATATATATATATATACGTGTGTGTGTGTGTGTAAATCACGTGTCTGTCTGTTTGTTCCTTATACAAATCCACACCGTTTGGCCGATTTTGACCAAACATGACACACTGGTAGGTCATGATCTGGAGAGTCTCGTAGACTAAGTCAAAATCGTCTGCCAGCAGTCTGTCTGTAGGTTTGTTCCTTCTACAAATCCACAAGGTGTGACCGATTTTGAACAAACTTGGCACACAGGGTAGTGTCATAGGCTAGGTCAAAAACGTCCAGGACTCACAGTTCGGATATCGCGGGTTCGAAATTGTGACCTGTTCCAGATTTGCGATATTAGATTTTAATGTTACATATTTGGTTTCTAATTTATTTTTGGTCTTTTAGATCCAGAAAGTAGGTGTTGCAAGGCACGCCGGGTAACAGCTAGTATATATATATATATATATATATATATATACACACAGCGTTCTCGATAATTTGGCAAAAGATTCGTCGGCGCTAATGGCCTAGATGTTGATGCGCCGTAGAAAAAAGAGAAAAAAAAGGCCTTTTTTAGGGCTATAGAGTAGAGGGAACTGTTCTCCTCCATTGCCCTGAAGAAGGCTTGCATGTCAAGCCGAAACGTTAATTAAAATTTCCGCCATGTTTCGTTGAAATATAACAACAATTAGGGCTGGTATTAGGAAATAACGACTTTGACTCCGGTGTAACCCCCCCCCCCCCCCTCCTCCTCCTAATGAACCGATTTAGTTTATTTTTAGAACACATGTTTCTCTTTGTATGACCACAACGAATACCGAGTTTCGTTGAAATATAATTATGAAAGATATCTAGCTACGTAATCTCCACGGTCAACGAATTTTTCTGTATTATCTCAATTTTTTTTTCTTTACTTTAAATAAGAATGTCCCTAAAATTTTGTGCTTAGTCTTTATGCTTTCACTTATCGGAACCTCTAATAGAACATGCCAGATTCAGTATTAGCAATAGACATTCCTAACTGTTTCCGATAAGGCACAGCATTAGCGCTTTTGACACGGAATGTGGCTGTAACGACGCCTGTAAACAATATCTAATGTGGGGCATATGACTAGTGAGAAAAAATATTAAGATAGATAGATTTATTTAAATTGGTTTCCCACTCACATATGAAGCCATTAACCATGTCATTTCAAGGTGTTTTGATGCAAGGTATCTAAATGCCTATCAATAATTAAATGAAAATGAATTTCTCTAAAATGCACAAATTCATAATTCAATAGAATAAAAATATATGATATATTAATAAACATTACACAGTACAGATTGTGAACGATTTTATATAGGAGAATGCTAAGGAAAAGAATCTTGTAAAAAGGATAGACAATAATGAAAACAAAACCACACTCATTCAATCCAGAGCAAATAATCATTAGGCTTACACAACTTTCAAATATTCGATAAATAAAAAAATATCGAGAAAAATGAAATTAAAGAAAACATCTATATTATTAAAAGTAATACGTTGAAAAAAGAATGGAAATTAAATGCCTAAAATATTTTTTTTTTCATTGGGGCCATGCTATGAAATATAGAAAATTATTGTAAAGGAAGGTCAGAAATATATAAGTACAAATCAATCTCTTAGGTAAGATATAGTCAAAATTGAAAAATAGTGTTTTACAAGACTACGTGTTAAGAGCTCAAAAAGAATACGTGTGCCAATCTTAAGAACAACTGTTAAGAAAATTGATCAACAGAACTATTTTGCAACAAAACTAAATTTGTAGTGCATTCTTTTTAAAAGAAAGTTTTTTAGAAGGCTAAAAACAGCAGCCAATCAGTGCACTATTCATTTTTTTATATATAAGATACCCCGACTGTCAGAGCCATTAGCACCATCCTCAGTTTATTTCTAATTGACAAAATAAAAACATTTTGATAATAAAAATGACATTTGGGAAGTAAAGTTAGACCAGTTATTCATTTCTCGTAATAAATTTTGCATTTATTGTATGTTTTTTTTTTTTATTTATTTATTTATTTATTTGAAATCTGTACAAATTATAAACAGTACAATAATCAAGTTTGATGATGCAGATATTATGAACAAGTTGAAAAAAATGGAAAAAGTAAAATAAAATAAAAACAATACAAAATGTGAAAGAAGCCAGCCATTGTTGGCACTTTCAAAGCTGTCCAAATAAATATTTTAATGATCCCTATATGATCAGGAGAGTAAATTGTCTCGGGGCCACTGTCTCTTGAGCCGCCTGGGAGGATTGTCTGGATGGGATTGGGACGATAGGGATAGACCTTCCGGGTTAGGATGGTAGGACAATTTGGAGTGGAACATTTGGAAACGGGTTTTAGCAAGGTCAAGGACAAATGGAATGTTAAGGTCATTGTGAAGGGTTTTGTTTGAGACGTAGAAAGGGGCATTTACAATTTTACGGAGCACTTTTGACTGGAATGCCTGTATTCTGTTGATGTTGGATGGTTTTGCAGACCCCCAGAGTTCAAGTCCGTATGTCCATATTGGTCGAATGATTGTTTTGTATATCGTTAGTTTGTTCTGTATTGATAATTTAGATGAGGGTCCAAGGAGTCGTCTAAGTAGTCCGTATCTTTTGTTCAGTTCTTGTCTTTTCAGTCTCGTGTGAGGGTTCCATGTCAGTCGGCTGTCAAGGTATAATCCTAGATATCGAACCTCGCTGGATACTGGTAGTGGAGTGTTTTTGAGATGTACAGAAGGGCATGATCTCCGGTTGAGAGTGAATGTAACCTGCTTACATTTTTCCGGGTTGATTTTTACTCTCCACATGTCACTCCAATGTTGTATGGCGGTGAGATGTTCCTGCAGGTGTTGGGATGCTACTGAGGGATCAGGGGAAGTTGACAGGATGGCAGTATCATCTGCGTAGGTTGTTAGTAGGGTTTGGGGGTGTGTGGGAATATCCGCAGTGTAAAGGAGGAAAAGGAGAGGACCAATAATACTCCCTTGAGGGACTCCAGCATTTATGGGGCAGGTCGGGGAAAGAGTTGTACCGTATTTGACTTGGAAGGATCTGTTTGACAGATAGGATTTGAGGATAAGGAAATAGGTGTGTGGAAGTATAAGCTTTACTTTGTAAAGTAATCCCGGGTGCCAAACCCGATCGAATGCTTGAGCAACGTCGAGAAAGGCACTCGTGCAAAAACTCTTACGTTCAAGCGAGGAGGAAATTGAGTCTACGACTCGTAAGCACTGTTGTATAGTGGAATGCTGGAAGCGGAAACCAAATTGATGGTTGGGAATTGTATTCGAGGATTCTATGATAGGGAGGATTCTTTTGTACAGGAGTTTTTCGAATATTTTGGACATTAATGGGAGAAGGCTGATGGGCCGATAGGAAGAGGGGCAATCTGGAGGTTTAAAGGGTTTGGGGATAACGACGACGACTGAGTGTTTCCAGGGATTCGGGAAATGGGTTGTTCTTAGGATTGAGTTATAGAGGTATGTAAGGAATATAATGGCCTTCTGGGGGAGGTTTTTGAGTATTGTGGAGGTGATAAGATCATAACCGGGAGATTTCCTAGGAAGGTGTTTGATGATGTATTTAACATCGGATGGATGGAAAGCTTTGGGAGGGAAGGACAAAGGTAAAGGAGAATTCAGGTAATGTTCGATATCTGCATCATGGGAAGGGCTCATTTGAGGATTAGGGGAAAATACTGTGGTTAGGTGTGTGGAGAGGAGGAGCGCCTTTTCTTCATCACTTCTGGCCCAGGTCCCATCGTTGCGTTTGAGAGAGGAAGGGATTGAGTGGAACTTAAGGATTCTACGAGTGACTGTCCACAAAGAACAGTCTTGTGTAGAGAGGGATGAAAGGTATTCGTTAAAGGATTCTGAACGGAATTGGGATAGGGAAGATTTCAGTTGGCGTGTCAGTCTGTTGTATGCGTTTCTGTCCGAGGGATAACGGGATCTTTGCCATAAAGCCCTGGCTCGTCGCTTGGCTGCAAGGAGTTCTTGGATGTGGTTTGGGAGTTGCATTTTGGGTGGAGGAGGTAACCCTGTCCTTGGTCGGCATGAATTGCGGGCACTGTCCTGGATGGCTTTAGTAAACAATTCAGTGGCTTTGTCTAGGTCTGAAGGGGTTTTTAGGGAAACGGTTAGGTCTATGGAGTGCTCTAGGTTAAGCTGAAATGATTGCCAGTTGATAGGACCGGGTGTGAGGGTTGGTTGTATTGGACGGGGTACAGCGGATGAGAAGAGGGTTAGAAGGATCGCAGAATGGTCCGACGATAGGTCGAGGAGCGAATCAACAGAAGTCGCTATACCTCCCAAGCCAGACGAGATGAAGAAGTCGACTAGGTCAGGACTACGGGATGGATCGGTTGGCCAGTAGGTTGGTGTGTTTGGCGATATAGGGAGATAATTCTGGGAGTTAAGGATATCATAAAGGATTCTGCCACGGGAGTTAGCTGAACGGCTTCCCCACATGGGGTGTTTCGCGTTGAAATCACCCCCGGTGAGGAAGCGGGGACCAAAGGATTGGAATATTGACAGGAATTCAGGATGGTAAATGGAATGATTGGGAGAACAATACACTGCGGACAGTATGATATCGAAGGGAGAAAGGGAAAGGGATATGGATGTTACCTGCAGGCTTGCTGATGCGATGCTGGATTCTTGGTGATGCTTGATGTTGCTCTTGATTAGAATCAGAGTGCCATGCTGCGCCAGAGATGGATGGTCGGTTCGATAACAGGAGTAACCCTTGACACCGAATGTCATGGATTCTTTCAGGTGTGTTTCAGTTATAAGTGCAATGTCAATGTTTTTGTCAGTTAGTAAAAGTGTGAGTTCTTGTCTTCTTGTTGTGAGTCCGTTGGCATTCCACAAAAGAATTGAGAGATGGGAATTATGGAAGCGTTGCATTCTGGGATTTAGGAAGGAAGTGTGCTATAAGGGTGGTCATCAGGTTAATTAAAGGAGTAAGAAGGGTTTCGAGTTTATTTAGGAAAGAGGAGAAAAGCATCATTGGATCTTGAGCCTGGTGCTGTGTGGTTTGCTTAGACGGGGCGGGAGTAGATGGGAAGGTAGGCAAGGTTTGGGGTTGCGGAGGAGTAGTAGAAAAGGTAGGAAGGGAAGATGGTTCATGTGGTTTCTGAGCTGGTTTAGGGACAGGCGGCTTCTTTTTCTCGAGCGTGGTTAGCAGGGAGGAGTAGGTGACGTTCGGCCGGCGATGGGACGATTCTTGTGCTGCTGGAACGGGCTGAAGGCTGGGGAAGTGGGATGGTCCGCTGGGTGGTAATGATTTCTTGGCGTCTTTTTGATGACTGAGCTGGGTTCTCTGCCGTTGCATTCTGATTGTTTTGAGTGCTTTATATACTTCACACCCTTTGTAGCTGGCAGTGTGATTTTCGCCGCAGTTCGCGCAGCTCGCAGGGGCTTCGATTGGCTTGTGGCAGTCCTTAGAGGGGTGTTCAGATCCGCATTTGACACATTTTGATTTGTGATGACAATATGTGCGGGTGTGATTGAACTCTTGGCAGTTTTGGCATTGTATGACATCGCCCCTGCGTCGCGGTTCTTCTACTTTTATTTTTGTGTACAGTAGGTATTGCTCGCGGAAAATTTCCTTGCTCTTTTCGTTTTTTTCCAGGTCGACGAAGAAGAGCGGCAATTGGGCCTTTGTGACTGGGTGCCGTACGTTATGGGCTCGTTTGACGGAGTAGCCTTTATTGGAGAGCTCACTAATGATGTCTTCGGGGGGCGTTGAGTGGTGGAGGTGTCGGATGACCACCCTGTAGGATTTGTCCTCGGGTAACTGGTAGCAGTGAAAATCTGCTTCCTTGCTTTCCAGGTGTCGTATGATGCTTCTGTAGGAGTCACTGCTAGTAGGCTTTATGACGATGTCATTGAACCTTGCCCGGCATTCAAAATTATTTTCTCCAACGAGATCTTTCAGGGTGCTGCTAAATTTTTTGAAATCCGATACCTTCCTGATGTAAATGTTAGGAGGTTTCATAGGATTTTGCGACAGATTCCGGCACACTTGATTGTTTTCTGAATTTCTGGAGTGAGTTGAGGGGCTATTTTGAGGTAGAGTGGACTTTTTTTGTTTTATCTTGGGTGGTGTTAGTACGTCACTGGCTCTCTTACGTAATCTTTTACGTCTTCCGGTGGCGACGTTTTCGACATCTTGGGCTGAGGTTGATTCAATCACAGTCATATTTTGTTCGCTAGCCTCAATAGAAGACATAGTCAACAGCTGTTAATAGTACAATTAAAAAAATAAAAAAAAAATAAAATAAAAAATAGTTGTCTCCGGCGAGCTGCGAACCCGAGACACTTAAGTTAGCAGAATCGTACGCTGCCACTGAGCCAAGGAGGCTGACGTAAATCAATTAGTAGCGCAGGGCCTAGTATCTAAAATACTGAAGGGGCATTGACAGCCTCTATCAGGCGAGTGCAGGAGCGCCCCCACCACTAGCCTCAGCTAGGGTAATGGCCCACACAACGATAGAAAATGAGTGTTTTTACTCACTTATTTTGTGGTGATCCAGTGAGTGAAATTTCTTCAAACTACACACTAATGTTCACTAGTGGCTCAGCTACCACTGTGCAACTTTTCATTCACGGGAAACACCTCGGTCCACTTTGAAAACACTAATTTCAGAGAGCTGTTTAGATCGCTGTGTCGTTGGCTACACCTGGGACAGAACTACTATTGTATGTATCTATTAATTAAAATTACACTTTTGCATCAGTAATACTCAGCAATGATTAAACATACATTCAAGTCAAATTACGAATTGAATTCCCCCCCCCCGCCAAAAGAATTTGGTCCTATAATTTCCTGTCAAAGTCATAAATCAATCTGAGGTAACGTGCCCGATAACGTCACTAGCGTTACGATTTTTCGTCACCCGTGGCGTGAAATTCGGAGACCCCCCCCCCCCATAAGATATTTTCATGTCAATAAATCAACGGAATTTCAGTATATCACTGCAACAAAAACAATTATTACATATTACTTTTTGCTTTTATACATCTATCAGAAGAACTGATAAATCGTGACCTACACCTAAACCTAAATATTCGGTATATTCAAATATTTACTTACACTGTCTAGTACTAAATACATCGACACAAGGAATACAAGAATTGTAAAAATCCATAAACGTATCCATACATCGAAACAACTATATATTTAGAAGGAAGTTGTTGATGAAGCAGAAAAAGCCGCACACCGTTTGGGAGACCTTATCTCTGTCATGTAAAGAACTCTTTTTACTACCCGATATAATGCTGGAACTGACCTGGACTGTCTTATAAATCCAGTCAATTCAGCCGAAAAAATAAGCACTAATTCCCATCAAGCTGAAAATTTTATATTTATAATATAGATACTTTGGTAGTAGCATCCATGGTAGTTTTTTGTTAATTTATATAGTGCTTTTGTTATAACCTTATTAACCCCATAGGGATTCTTCGGACTAGTGTCGATGCTGGTCCATAAGCCTACCGCTGGAAGCCTTAGCAGGTAGAATATTAATCCCATAGGGATTCTTCGGACTAGTGTTGATGCTGGTCCATAAGCCTACCGCTGGAAGCCTTAGCAGGTAGAATATTTTTATTTTTTTTTCCTTAATCCTGTAAGGAAGACAAATAATACCAGCCGGTCAATTTAGACATTCGCCCTTGCATAAATTTCCCAATTTTAGGGCTACTAATATAATGAAATTTTGAAAAGTCCCCATCGATCCCATGTGAGTAAAAAATGTTATTCAAGCTCAAATCTCGAAAAAAAAAAATCAGCAAAACGGTTACTTTTAGGAACACATATTTCAGACAAAATTTGTAGGTCATGCAATTATCTACAAAGATTGTCTTTACACTCTTGTTTTTCATAACTTTCATGTAACGGTTTTCGTATGAAATATTGACTTTTTCTTTAATTAATTAATTGCGTCTGCTGGTTAGAACAGATATATAAGAAACGAAATTTTTATATTAATTATAGTTGTTTAGAAATATGCTGAGCTTACTAATATTTTTTAACAGAAAGTCTAATTCTGCAGCCAGTCGCTAACTTTGACGTAGTCAATCAGATTGAGGAGGAGTAGAACCATTGAAACTATTTTTTTTTTTTAAATCTTGGGATCAGGTAGATTAGCCTGAAGTTAAAACTGATAGCGCGTCAGTAACAAGATAGCTCAAAATATTTTTAAGGTCTTTTGCTCTAGCTTTAGGTAGGAGCTTTAATGGCACCAGTATCGGTAAGGAGTAGAGTCATTGCTTATTTATATTAGGGAGCAACCCCCCCCCCCACCTTCTTGTGGGTGTAGCATATCCTTACCTAAAAATTCTCGTTGAACCAGCACCAACAGCCATATTATTTTGGCGTACTCGATGCTCAAGAATGAGGTTTTGCCTTGGGCAACGTGATGAGGAACTGGAAATA
This sequence comes from Gonocerus acuteangulatus, assembly GCA_946811695.1. Taxonomy (NCBI): domain Eukaryota; kingdom Metazoa; phylum Arthropoda; class Insecta; order Hemiptera; family Coreidae; genus Gonocerus; species Gonocerus acuteangulatus. The sequence continues at coordinate 91,016,415 of OX328132.1, read as the reverse complement.
CCTGGAGTGAATCAGAGTCCCAAGGATCTTTGGACTAAATTAATATTCAGTACAGAACTTCGATAGTGAATTTAATCAAAAATTCAAAATCATTCAGCAATCGTTGAGTCATTTTGTATTACTTATACAAACAATGAAAGGAAAGCATTATTTAATTTATAATAATTATAATGCGATAACACTCCTTTGTGGCTTTGCTTATTCCTGAACCCTGTGAGCCAATTGCTGCTTGATAGTGGAAGCGGTTACCAGGTGGCCATTAATGATCAAGAAACCAGGATATCTCACAGTCCTTACATGAACGATCTTAAAGTGTAAGCAAAGAATTCTTCCCAACTAGAGAGCATGATGATCATTGTACGAAGATTCAGTAATGCCATTCGAATGTGCTTTGGATTAAGTAAGTGTGCTGCGCTACATCTAAAAAAATGACGCACGGTAGTCACTAAAAACATAGCACTTTCGGATGCGGAATATGTACGAGAACTGGAGAAAAGTGAATCGTATATGCATCTTGGCATTCTACAGCATCTTAAGATCTGCCACAAAAATGTTAGAGGATTAAAAATAAGTTTTTAAAAAGCTTGCGTTGTATTAAAACGATATCTGCATGAAAGGTACAAAGTCTAAGCTATTAACACCTGAGCAATAACTTTACTCATGTGTAGTTTCGGAATACAAAAGTTGTCGGATACGTCAGTACAGAAATTGGATAGACTGATTCTATCTAAAATGACTAAGACACGCAAGCACCACCATCTTACATCTTCAATGGGGAGGCAGTATTTGCCGAGGAATAAATGTGGCCTTGGTCTCGTCAAAACTAATGTCGATCAAATGGAATTAATCTGAGAGATTATATAAGATCTAGTGAGAGCCTCCTGTTAATATAGATATTAAAATTAGACGATAGTTTCAAAGCCTTATAATTGAAGATAGTTCAGGAACCGGATCTAAGAACAGAACCTGATTGTCTTTCAGCATGGAAATCAATAGAATTGCACGGACGATATTGCAATCGTTTATTCGATCCGGAAGTGTAGGCGTCGTTTTCGGTAGCATGGTTGATCCCTGGACGGCTATTTTCGGAAACCAAGGGTTTCGTAAAAGCCAACCATGACCAAGTAATTACAATAAGACCATACCAACTACACGTTTTAAAGGATATTAGTATTTTAGATAAGTGCAGACTATTTAACAAAGCGTATGAGTCTATTCAACACCAGACAGCAGGCTGCGCAGCAGCATAGCGGGATCTGATTACCTTCAGAGACCGAAAAATATTGCAAATACTATAACTCATGTTGAGGAATATCCCTTCAGAATTCTCTACCAACATTATTTATTTAATCCAAATAATATAATTTAATTATTAAAGAAATAAAGTTCGTAGAGAATTCTGAAGGGATATTCCTTAACTTGAGTGTAGTATTAGTTAATACTCTTCACCATTTAATCAAATATTGCCAAGATATATCATCAAGCAATAGCAGAAAGGTTCTGCAATACGAATAACACGGTACCGTATTATCGCTACGTCCCACAAAGAATATTAGAGAATGATAGAATCAAAATGAACTGAGACGAAGCTATCATTACCTGATCACCATAATAAACCAAAGATCCTCATCATCGACTAGGAAAACAAAACGGTTGCCATTATTGATATCTCAGTGCCGCATGATGAGAATATCCGGAAAGCATATACCCAGAGGCTTCCTAAATACGAGAATCAAGACGTGGCCATTGAGTTGTACGTCTCTACAAATTAGATTGTGCTAGAATTACTGCAGTTATTATCTCGGCCAATGATTTGATATCAAATACAACAGTCAGTGCAACCAAATATCTAAACTTATCGGACGAACTAATAATATTATCACAACAAGCAGTACAGCTTGACGCTGCTAGAATTGTAAGAAAATTTTTAAATGTCTGAAATCATTAAATATAAAAAGTGTTATGAATAAGTGGTCATAATATTTACTAAAAATCTCCTCCAGTAAAGTGAGATAAAATAAAACCCAATATAAAGGTAATAATTTTATTTTATTTGAACATGGTTCTAATAAATATGAACGCAAGTAAATAAATAGGCTTCAAATTGTAAAATAAAAAAACATGTTTGCAATAAGAAGTACAAAATACAATTATTTTAATTCAGCTCTTTAGATGTTACCGTTGTCTCCTTTACTCATCACATTTTCTATATAGGTGCAAAAAGCATTTAAGTCACTTATCTTTGAGGTTGTAAAAAATTGTACGTCAATGAATTGCGGGTGTGTTCTTCCGTCGTAAGTTTTAGTGTATTTCTGACGTTAGATTACTAAGGAAAATGCCACAATAGATGCCTCAGGTCTTCTTTCTCAAGTCCACAGTTAATGCATAATTTGGACAGTTGGACGTTTCTTTTTGGTATCTTTGCCGGCGGATGCAGGGGTGAAGAGTCTTCTGGGTTGCTAATCTTTATTGACCTATATATATATATATGTGTTTATTTATATCCATCGTTGCTTATAAGTAACTATTATGGGTATGAATTGCATTTTACATTGTGCTATAGCAGTCCAGGCAACGAATGCTTAAAAACAGCTCTAGGTGGAAATTTTTGGAACACAATTTTGGACTTCGTAACTTTGTTTGGGCTGGATAGGACGTGAACATATCAAAAGTCCTCGCCCGAAGCCTTTGTGCCGGGGGGGAGGGGGGTTTAGAAGGTCTTATTTTTCGGGTTTCACTTATATCTCTTACTCCGACTGTGTCCTAGCAACATGACTATTCTATAAACTGAAAGCTGATTAAATGTCCTACAAGTTCTATTCTATAAAGTTTTTCGAGATATCTTTAGTTTTCGAATTATCCGCTCTTGAAAGTTTGTCATTTTGGGGAAAAAAACTTTTGCTGCATATTTTTTCCTCATTTTGACGGGATAACTCTTCAACGATGAACCCAAAAAATAAATAACGGTTATAGGGTTGTATAGTATTGCATTCCCTTGAATAATATACATTACTTTGCTATTTTATGTAATTTCCTTCAAACGTAAAAATAATTTCAGTGTTCATCGTGAAATCTGAAATGTAGCGAATAATAGTCTAGGTAACTAAGAGTTATAGATGGAAATGTTTGGAACACAATTTTTGACTTCAGAACTTATATCACAGGGTTTTCACTTATATCTCGGAAACCCTGCGTCCTAGCGACATGACCATCCTATAACAAATGAAAGCTGATTTCCTACAAGTTCTATTCAATAAAGCTTTTCGAGATATCTTTAGTTTTCGAAATATCCGCTCTTGAATGTCTGTCATTTTGGGGAAAAACACACTTTTTTCTATTCTCGACCGGATATCTCTTCAACGATGAACCCAAAAAATAAATGTCGGCTATAGGGTTGTAGAGCATTCCATTCGCTTCAATAATATATATTACTTTACTATTTTATGTATTTTCTTTCAAACGTTATATACATACTCACATGGTCTTAGCAAAACCATTGCCAATATAATGGACAAGATCTTATCTAATTGAGTGAGAATAACTGGTCAGTGGGCCCAAAATTATATATTTTGTGCTATTTATACGTCCATTACTCATTATATTTACACAATGGAGTATATTTTGGACAATACATTGACTGGAAATTGTGAGAAATTGAAAGATTCATTGGTCGACAGTTGTCGCCAGGTATCACGATGAACACTAAAACTGTTTTCACGTTTGAAGGAAAATACATAAAATAGTAAAGTAATATATATTATTGAAGCGAATGGAATGCTCTACAACCCTATAGCCGACATTTATTTTTTGGGTTGCATTGAACAATCATTAGGTCATTTTTATAAATTATAAGCATAATGAAAGAAAGGCATTATTTAATTAAAACTAAGGTAATACTGAAGGAGCCCAGACGGTCCTCAGCACCGATTTTCTTCAAAGTTTGCACTATAACGTATTTAGATGCACTAAACACGAATCCGTTGAAAAAAAAGTTGCTCTCAACTAGGAAAGAAGTTATTAAGCACTAAAGTTCACTGTTATGGAGGTTATAAAAGACGGGGTAAACAGCTTATATGTAAACACGCGCATGCGCAATAGTCCTTAATGAGGAAGTGTAATTGAAATTTAGACTCACCTGTGGTAGCTGACTTGGTCGTAAACTGTCGCTTTTGGGCATACGTGCTATGCGTTTCCGCTTCGAAATTTGAAGAATGTTTCATTATTTAAAAAATTGTTTCTGAATAAATAAGTGTTGGTAAATTTTAATAATTGATAGTTAATTTCAATTACACTTCTTCATTAAGGACTATTGCGCATGCGCGAGTTTACAAGTACGTTGTTTATGCGATCGTTTGTAACCTTCATAACAGTGAACTTTAGTGCTTAATAACTTCTTTCCTAGTTGAGAGCAACTTTTTTTTTTTTAACGGATTCGTGCTTAGAGCATCAAAATACGTTATAGTGCAAACTTTGAAGAAAATCGGTGCTGAGAACGCTCTCTTTCAGTATTACCAAAACTAAATTATAACATAAAGTGAATAAAATATAATTTTTTGAATATCCGGGGTTAAAAAAAAAATATAATTCCGATTTTAATGATATTTAATACAGTGAACTACGTTTTGCGGCATTAAAATTACCGCAATTGTCACACTTTTAATCTTCTAAGTATAAGTTTTGCCAAAACTTTGTCAGGGTGCAATCGTTTGAAATCTATATTTGCTATTGCTTCTTATGGATATTCATTTCTTTTCTGAATTTTTGACCAAGATATATCTGGAACGTTTCTTTGTCTCTGTTAGGATCTTATTTAAATGAGAAACTCAATTTTCAATTGTACACTTGATTCATGTATAAGTAAATATGTTTATTCTATTTCTTTATAAAGATTATTACTCGAGTGATTTGGATGTTTAAAACAGAAATTCTAAATATTTCACCTTCAGGAGAACAAACCTTACACTTCCGAAAATTCGAGCACCGTTTGTTTCGAACTAACTTTTTTTTCCTGTCGAAATTGCTAATGCTAAATTTCACCTTTTAGTTTGGAGTACTGAACTAAACATACATTTTAGTTATTAACACTTTTCTCGAAGATGCCACCTTGAAAGAGATTTTATTTGATTTATTGAATTAAAATAAATATAAAAAGTGTTTCCGGAGGACAATTAAAACAAAACGTAAGCACAAGATTTTTTTTTCGCGCTAATTTCGTTAATAACCTTGTGTTTCGTTGGTTGGATTCTGCTTGCTATTATATATGTATTAACTCAATTTCAGACAGCCATTTTTAAAATCCCTTTTTAGCGCGTTCCCCTGGTACCGATTTCTTACCTTCGAGCTTGAAAGAGTGATAATTTCGCATATGTATATATAGATGATTGTCAGCATGTGTGGGTTGTATATAAATTACTTAGAAGACTGCATCAAGTTGATAATGATATTTTATAGCCTAGATGTTCATAAAAAGAAATACAATAACTATTAGATCCTTTAGAAAAGTTACTAATGATCTGCGGAAACAAATCTATGTACACAAATACATTTCTTACTGTATTAAAAAATCATTCCAACAGTAAGAAAGTTAGCAAGAGTCTTTCATAATTATGCTTTAAATACTTACATCAAAATCTAACAGATGTGTAAAAGAAGCTCATTGCATGTATTTCTTTACAAATATATTATTTATTGAAACATTTCTGATTTAACTTGTACTTTTATATAAACAAACTGGGGCTATAGAGACTAATTAGAAAATTAATGCACACACAATGTAACAAATAAATATGCATTAAAGAATGAATTTGGTCTATATATTTTGCACGATATCGTCATGATGCAGTCCTAAATTTGTCGCTTTCCTAGCAGCTCCTGATTCTGTAAAAATCCAACGATTGTCTAACCTTTTGGGTTCTGTAAAAATCCAACAATTGTCTACACTTTTCAAATTCAGTGCAGCCCAATTATCGAGGCAAATTCAAAAAATGTTACCTCTTCTTAAATATCCATTCATTGATATGTTCGTAGGGTATCATCGTTTAGTGAAATTCTAATGTATCCTTATACTTTACAGTGTCCGAGAAACCCTAATAAACCAGGCCAATTCAAAGGATTCAGCCGTTGGTATATTATACGAGTATTATAAATTAAAATATAATATTTTAAATTATATTAACTTTAAGAAAATATTTTAACATAGTTATTTTTTATCACATTTTCTCTATAAACATTACAACTGCGGTTGTATTTTGATTGGACAGAAACAAAATAATTCATTCCAAAATGTTCATACACAAAGGGGGGTGGGCAAAATTCTATTTTCCTAATACAAGTAAAAATATTCGTAATTTAGTGATTATTTTATTAACCATTTGTCAAATTACTATTGAAAATATCAATTATATGAATAATTGGGCTAAGTAAATAAATTAATAAATATCAAATCAGTAATGAATCACTCTGATTGACTAACCTGTTGAATCGAAGAGGACACCTGGTAACCGATGTATTGTCGATACACGAAAATCCGTAGGATTACAGAAACAAAGAAAAGATTGTCATCTCAACCTTACGCACCATCCGCGAATCTATAAATCAATTTTCAAATAACAAGACAAAATTGTTAACGGTTTGTTATCTACTTGCGTCTTCTTCACAAACAATTAATACTTGAATTAAATATAATAATTTTGCAATAAATAAAATCATTCAAGCCTTCAGCATGCTAAGTCTTACGAGCACAATTATGTGTAACTGGAAAATTGTTGAGTACCTGATGGGGATGAGGCGGCCTGGAGCGAACAGCACGGACTGTCGGTCCGCCGATGTGCTGGTGAAAGTGTCGACCAAGGCCGGTGTGGAGGTAAGGAGGTGGGGTAAAGGTTCTAATCCCTACTCCATCCAGCAGAGAAGGAGCCCAGTCAATCTGCCGTTTCTTCCATCCCTGGGAAACTCCACTCCAAGTAGGAAGAATAGGTACCCAATATATAATTAAGATGTTAAGGTGGAAGAAGAAAGGTGGCGAAGAATCTCAGCGATTCGGTCGTTTTTTTTTTCCGTCGCTGGGAAACTCCTCTCCAAGTAGGAAGAATAGATACCTCATATGTAATTAAGTTGTCAAGGTGGAAGAAGAATGGTGGCTAAGAAGCTCAGCATTTCAGTCTTCTTCTTCTTCATCGCTGGGAAACAGGACTCCAACAAGGGGACAGAGATGCCTCGTCTGTAATAAGGTTGAAGAGATCGAGTAATATAAGCAGCGAAGAGTCTACCGATACTTCCAACGTTGAAAACTAGGCCCTTAGTAAGAAGAGAATTTTTGTCTCTCATGTCAGTAGTAAAGATGCAATTCTAAAGGCATAGAAGACTCTCAGCTAGTCTGTCATCACTGCCAGGACTCGGAGTAGAAGAATAGATGTATTGTCTGTAATTAAATTGAGCAGACTGACGAACATAGGCTGCGAAGAGCTTCATTGGCTCGTCAATACCTCGGGATCTCTATTAGATAAAATAAGTATGTAATAAAGCGAATAGAGCTCTTTGCCAAATATACCCGTATTTTAAGAGAAAATCAAAGTTAAGCCCTGAAAATAAAATTCAATTATACAAATCCTACATCAGATTTGTATTCACATACGCTTGTACCGTCTGGAATTCTACATGTAATAGTAACTAAAAAAATTACAGATCTTTCAAAATGCACAAGAATCGCAAAAAGCATACCCAGATACACCAAAAGAGATGGACTTTATACCATACCCAATATTCCACACATTAAATTCTTCATACACAAACTCACTTAAACGGTTTTTTTTAAAGCATGCAGGGAAAAACCTAAGCCACTGATTAAAAATATAGGCAACTATACCAAAAGTAGCACTAAAAAATGTACATAAAAGGACAAAACATATATTACTGAAATAAGTATAAGAGACCATGCCGAGTGCATGCTAAGAACTGGATTATAGTATCAGCAGTGTGATAACTAAACTTAAATATTAACTCATTAATTCCTTACTGAATAATACTATTTTGTATATATATATATATATATATATATATATATATATATATAACTTATTATCATTAATGAGTTTCTCTTCAATTTAAGAAATTGTATATTTACTTTCATAAATATAATAGAGCGAGGAAATGAAGAAGATAGATTACTCTCATTAAACTAGTGGACAATAACATTATTGTTATTAGTTAAAAAAAATTTGTAAATTTTTGTTGTCTGTTGGTACACAATGTGTGTGTGTGTGTATATATATATATATATATATATATATATATATATATATATTATGTTTTATTGTTAATAACAAATAAATAGTTAAATAAAAAATTTAAAAAAAAACTCAATTAAGGAAGAATAATTTTATTCATGCCTTATCTTTAATTAAATTGTGCATATTCATGAATATGATCATCTTAGAGCCTCATCTAGCCTCTTGGATCCTGCATCGCTGGGGTTCTGGACTTGATATAAAAAGAATAGATGCCTTTTCTGTAATTAAATTGTGCAGGGAAGAAAAATTCAGCAAGAGGAAGTCTATTTGACTATTTATTTATTGAAGAGCATCCGCTACCAAGGGGATTCGCTCTACATAACTTCTACATTCCGATCCAATCATAACAACAAATACCATTGGAATTATACATATACATTCAATATTACAAATATTTATACGCTTTAATAAACGTTATTATATACACAGATATGATCTCACCTATTTATCCAATTATACACTAGAAATATAAGTACTCTAAAGAAAATAAGTATAAAAAACAGAACAAGTGTTCTAAGTGTGACAAATTGTTCAAGTAATTGCATAATAATTTAGTATATATTTTACTTGTGCACCACCACATTTTCTGCTTGCACTATATCATTGAATAAAAGTCCGTCACGCAGGAACTGCATAACTAAGCACTTTCCTCAGAATTTGGGTAGTGTAGACTGCTTTCCAGAACAATTTGCTTAAAATATCCTACATAAATAAAATAAAACATGAATAGTTCTCTTTTAATTTTGTAATGAGTAACTGATAAATTATTAATTTGCTTCCAGAGTTATGTTTACACATGGTACCTACTACACTACGTAATAAATACAAAATCCTCATATTATCATATTTTGATCTAACGCAGGAACCGGATACAGTCCCTCTAGCGCTCCTTGCGGCGCCTTTGTGAACCTATGTCTGGCTGGCTTTTCTATTGAAATATATTACAAAGTAAACCCCCCTTTCCGATTGACCGATTCAGCTCATTTTTACAACACTTCGTTCTCATGAGTTACCCACGACGTATACCGCGTTTCGTTACAATACAGCAGAAATTACGACCAGTATGAGTATATAGTCCGGAGTAAACCCCCCCCCCCTCCTAATGAACCGATTTAGTTTATTTTTACAGCACATATTTACCTGTAGATTACCACTACGAATACCGAGTTTCGTCAAAATATACCAAAAATCACGGTTGGTAGTGGCGAATTGGTATTGTGGGTCTGGAGTAAACCCCCCTCCTAATGAACCGATTTAGTTTATTTTTACAACACATATTTACCTGTAGATTACCAATATGAATACCGAGTTTCGTCGATATATACCTAAAATCACGGCTGGTAGTGGCGAATTGGTATTGTCGGTCCGGAGTAAACCCCCCCTCCTTATAAACCGATTTAGTTCATTTTTATATCTCACTTTTCTCTCTATATTACCAGTACGAATACCAAGTTTCGTTGAAATATAACAAATATTACGGCTGAAATGGTCAAATTAGTGTTTTGGGTTCGGGGTAAACCCCCCCTTCCGGTGGACCGATTTTGGTGGTTAACGAACTCGTTCAATCGTTTGCTAATTGAATGCTATATACCAAGTTTCGTGACGAAAAAACAAAAACTCTGGCCGCTATCGTGTTAACAGACACACACATATATATATATATATATATATATATATATATATATATATATATATATATATATATATATAGATATATATAAATTTTAACGGGGGTCATTTTCGGTGTCTACTAGGTAGGATCGATAAAGATTTGAAGAAATTTTTCAAAAATTCCGTCATGAGTCCAACCTCAATAGCTACTTTCCTTCGGAGGAAAGTGCTAAAACGTTAGCCGTTAAAAATAAATGTTAAACAATGTTAAGCGAGGAAAAAAAAAAAAGTATAAGTTAGTGTCTTTAAGGTGTTCATATATTGCTTCAATATATTGGGTGTCGTCTCTTAGAAGTTTGCTCAGGTCCACAGGAATGTCTAAATGTTCTTGTCGTCTAAAGTTTGTCAGAATATATTTTATTGTGACTATTTCGATACACAACTAGAGGAAGAGAAACTAGAGGAATTATGAAATGGGAGAGATCATTATTTTTAATGCACGGAGATGTAGAATGCGGAACAACAAAATAATTAAAAAAATTCTAAACGCTAAGGAACTGCGTCATCTTAGCGCGGTTCCGTTCTTATCCCTAGTATCATTTGGAAATATAGAAATAGAAACAGTTATTATATTGGTTCGACCTTTCTTGAAATGCTTTTATAGTGATACGTGACAAAGGGCCTGGGGCCCCTTACCTGTAAATACTGCAGAGTCGGCCAGCCCACACCATCCACCATAATACAAACAAGAAATAAATATTTCACAGTTCAACGCATTGAAAAAAATCGAAATATGTCACATTTTCTTGTCGTCTTTTACTATAATAATAATTCTACAAATAAATGCAATTTAAAACAACAAAAAAACAACTAATGTGAGCTAACAACTACAAAAACCCGTTCACAAGAACAAAACAAACACATTTAAAGTTTTAAGCACTTATTTCTCCGATTGACATAGCCTAATCGAAAATTGCTACAGAACCTTTTTAGAAAAAAACTTAGTAAGCTTTCGAATGATTACATTCCACCAGATCCCAAGACTTTTCATGTCTATAAATAAAATATTTTTTTTTTAATCCTTCCTTAATGTAACCAAAATTTAAGTATCTTTGTATATATGAATTTCAAACATACAGAAAATATTTTAACTGAACCCCATGATTCTAAGTACCCAAACAAAAACTTGATTTAACAACTATTTTTCCACTTTTCGCGAAAACGGTTAAAACTATCACCTTAAAAATGGTTTCATTCGTTTTCCTAGCAGTATAAAACGAGTACTTGCAGACATATGACATAAGCGTAACGACTTTTTTCGCTCCAGAAACCATGTTCCGGTTGGCGGATTCTGCTGGTTAACGAACTTGACCTTTCAAATTAGACGAACGATTTTTGTACCAAATTTCATAAAAATCGAACTATTATTCACTGAGATTGAGCGCGAACAGACATATATATAATATATGTATGTATATATATATATATATATATATATATATATATATATATATATATATATATATATATATATATATATATCCGATATATCCGATCCACAATCAATAGTAGTTTAGCTACTATGTCTTCGACATCAATATCATACAAATTTTCATCTTCTCTCGTAAACATGTCAATTAAAGTTTGTTTTTTTTTTTCAAATATTTGATCTTAAACATTAGACTTTTAATACTACACATCTCTCTGAAATAGTCTTTTTACTTTTATTTTTAACAAGAATAAAATTTCCTTTTTCCAAGTCATATTTTTCAAATTGTTCCTGATCATCTACACTACTCACAACATTTGTCAGACAGATCAACGTCACTTTCTCCTGAAGAAATTTCTCTCAGTATCAGAATCTGTGCTGTCAGTAGAACATTTTTTTTTATTTACCACTTTTTTAGGAAGGGGTTTATTTGTATGTGGTGTCGTTACGTTTAGGGTGTGCTTTTGTTTTGTTTTTCAGCTTTAATAATTAGTTTTTCAGGAATATCTGTCAGGATACGAGGTTTCCCTTTAGGCCGGCCCCTATTTGACATTTTCCTTGCCTGCACTTTTGGATCAGGCCTTACAACTTCAGGTGTAACGATAAGGGCGATATGTTGCTACGAAGAGGATTGATAAAGTCAGTTTGAACTTATTTCATTTATTATTTTTTAAATTCTTTATGAACAATTAAAGCAACCAACATTAATTAATTTTTAAAACGTTGCAGAAGAACATAAAAGTTAAATTATGAAAAAATCACACAGGAGTGTTGTACCTTTGACCTGGTCAAAAGAAGTCGTGGTTAGACGTACAACACCATGGTAGTGCAAACTAAAAATGTCCGACTCGCAGGAACTGCAGCATCTTAGCGCGGTTCCGTTCATGTCCCTAGTGCCATTTGATAAGGTTAGAAAAGAAATAAACTTATTTTTTTTTATATATCTCGTGAAAATTGTCAAAATCCTCTCGAACATCTCGAATAAAAGTGATATTAAGGCGTCAGGGACACCGACAGTAGCTAACTTTTACACAGAAGCGGAAATTACAGAATCTGGCTCTCATTCTAAAGCAAAGCTCTATAAATCAATACAAATATGCCTAATAAAGCCTTTCTAGAGGATACAGAAGCATGGGCGTATATGAGGGGGGGATGAGGGGGCTGCAGCCCCTCCTGAAATTTTGAATTGATGATAAAAACTTCTCGTAAAACCCTTAAAAATAAATTAAATAAGATCACTTAGTTCATAAAACATATTTTATTTTACGTGTAATAGCGTTTTAGTTGCCTAAAACTATTCCAAGCTCTAAATATTTAGTATTCCATACCCTGGAAATGTTCTCAGCCCCCCCCCCGAAATTGTTTTTATATACGCCCATGTACAAAAGGATCAAGAAGAAGTACACAAGATTGAGTAGAATACCCTGCCTAATATAGCCTATATAGAATAATATGCCGAATAAAACCTATCTAGTAAATACACAAGGACTAATAAAAGTCTTGACGAATAACAAGTCAAGAAAAAAAACTTTATTTAACAAAATAAAACAAAGTTTAGTTGCCCAACTACAATAGAATAATATACCTAATTAAGTCTATGGAGTAGACACAAATGGACCAAAAACAAGTCTTGTGGAATATTGTTTTTTTTTTCTAATTAAATACTTTTTATCAATATTTAGTATATAACCTTTGTTGAAAACTATTGATTGCTAATTGATGAATCGGTTTACAACTAAGTAGTCTTTATGAATATTTAGTATATAACCTTATGCTTGGATCTGAGTTTTGGGGGTGCTCTCCGCCTAGGCTTTGTATTTGTGTTGGCAGATACCTGGGGTATGTTTACAGCTCTTGAGGATTAACTCTTAGCAGGTAAATTTCCTGCGGCCCCCTTGTTTCTACGGGCATTGAACCGCCATATTCGCTCATAGTATCTAACCGTTGTGAAGTTTATTTTTTGGATTTAGGACTTAATATACATATGTAGACTAAATCATAGCAAGAAGTAATCCTCCGTCGTCGGTTCTTAACTATGTAGACTCGCTAATGTTATCCAATCTTAGATACATCGTATTTAAAATCCACAGCAAAAACACGACATTTCATCAGCATCCCCTGCTGAATAAAATTCATATAGAATAATATGCAAAATAAAGCCTATCTAATGGATAAAAATAGAGGAAAAAAGCCGTTCGTGGTGGTAGAAATCTTAAAAGTATTTCGCTCAGAAATCTCCGAAATATTGTCACTAATTTTACGTATCCTGTTTCGTAGCCAAATAGATTTATATTCTATAATCAATAAGAAAAACCTACTAACAATAAAAAACTATGGGTAACAGATGAAAATAGGGAATACCAAGAATAATTCTAAAGAACGAAATCAACACCAGTACTGTAATCTAGATATTCATACGGCATCTTCGAATTCTAACAAACAAAATATTGATTCTAATTATACGTATCCTGTTTTATTGACAAATACATTTGACTACTATAAGCAATTAAAAACACTAGGGAATATGCGAAAGAACTCGGAGTAGGAGCCTCGGCAGTTTCAAGACATTTGAAGGAAATCGACAAATCCAAAACTGACATTTCATACGGTACAGCCTGATATATTTTTAACAATGAATTGTTTTCCTTATTTTAATTAATCTGTTTTATTGTAAAATACATTATCCAACTTTAAGCAATTAAAAAATAACAAGGAATAAAAACAAACAAAAAGAACCGTTCGAATGAACGAAATCAATTACTTCAAAGTTTAAGCACTTATTTCTACGATTGACATAGCCTAATCAAAAATTGTTTCAGAATCTTTTTTGTAGAACATTTAGTAATCTTTCGCATGGTAACCCTCCGCTTACCAATATTCCTAACCGTCTTCGAGATATTAGGGAATGTATACGAAGTTCCCAAAACATTTCATGTCTGTTAATAAAATATTTTATTCTAATCCTTCCTTAGCTCCAAACGTAACCAAAATTTTAACATATTAGTGTTGATGAAATTCAAACATGCAGAAAATGTTTCAACTGAATCCCATAATTTTAAGTATCAAAAAAAGTCCGACTCGCAGGAACTGCAGCATCTTAGCGCGGTTCCGTTCATGTCCCTAGTGCCATTTGATAAGCTTAGAAAAAAAATAAACTTATTTTTTTTTATATATCTTGTGAAAATTGTCAAAATCCTCTCGAACATCTCGAATAAAAGTGATATTAAGGCGTCAGGGACACCGACAGTAGCTAACTTTTACACAGAAGCGGAAATTACAGAATCTGGCTCTCATTCTAAAGCAAAGCTCTATAAATCAATACAAAATATGCCTAATAAAGCCTTTCTAGAGGATACAGAAGCATGGGCGTATATGAGGGGGGGATGAGGGGGCTGCAGCCCCTCCTGAAATTTTGAATTGATGATAAAAACTTCTCGTAAAACCCTTAAAAATAAATTAAATAAGATCACTTAGTTCATAAAACATATTTTATTTTACGTGTAATAGCGTTTTAGTTGCCTAAAACTATTCCAAGCTCTAAATATTTAGTATTCCATACCCTGGAAATGTTCTCAGCCCCCCCCCCGAAATTGTTTTTATATACGCCCATGTACAAAAGGATCAAGAAGAAGTACACAAGATTGAGTAGAATACCCTGCCTAATATAGCCTATATAGAATAATATGCCGAATAAAACCTATCTAGTAAATACACAAGGACTAATAAAAGTCTTGACGAATAACAAGTCAAGAAAAAAAACTTTATTTAACAAAATAAAACAAAGTTTAGTTGCCCAACTACAATAGAATAATTTTTTTTTTTTTTTTTTTTTTTTTTTTTTTTTTTTTTTACGGCGCATCTACATCCAGGTCATTAGCGCCGACATCCAGGGTGCAGCGAGGAATTTTACCAGCGAGCCGTGGGATGATAAAATTCCTGCCGGAGGTTGGGAATCGAACCCACCATCTCCCGCTTATGAATCCAAGGCGCTAGCCATTAGACCACGGGAGACCCTACAATAGAATAATATACAATAGAATAATATACCTAATTAAGTCTATGGAGTAGACACAAATGGACCAAAAACAAGTCTTGTGGAATATTGTTTTTTTTTTCTAATTAAATACTTTTTATCAATATTTAGTATATAACCTTTGTTGAAAACTATTGATTGCTAATTGATGAATCGGTTTACAACTAAGTAGTCTTTATGAATATTTAGTATATAACCTTATGCTTGGATCTGAGTTTTGGGGGTGCTCTCCGCCTAGGCTTTGTATTTGTGTTGGCAGATACCTGGGGTATGTTTACAGCTCTTGAGGATTAACTCTTAGCAGGTAAATTTCCTGCGGCCCCCTTGTTTCTACGGGCATTGAACCGCCATATTCGCTCATAGTATCTAACCGTTGTGAAGTTTATTTTTTGGATTTAGGACTTAATATACATATGTAGACTAAATCATAGCAAGAAGTAATCCTCCGTCGTCGGTTCTTAACTATGTAGACTCGCTAATGTTATCCAATCTTAGATACATCGTATTTAAAATCCACAGCAAAAACACGACATTTCATCAGCATCCCCTGCTGAATAAAATTCATATAGAATAATATGCAAAATAAAGCCTATCTAATGGATAAAAATAGAGGAAAAAAGCCGTTCGTGGTGGTAGAAATCTTAAAAGTATTTCGCTCAGAAATCTCCGAAATATTGTCACTAATTTTACGTATCCTGTTTCGTAGCCAAATAGATTTATATTCTATAATCAATAAGAAAAACCTACTAACAATAAAAAACTATGGGTAACAGATGAAAATAGGGAATACCAAGAATAATTCTAAAGAACGAAATCAACACCAGTACTGTAATCTAGATATTCATACGGCATCTTCGAATTCTAACAAACAAAATATTGATTCTAATTATACGTATCCTGTTTTATTGACAAATACATTTGACTACTATAAGCAATTAAAAACACTAGGGAATATGCGAAAGAACTCGAAGTAGGAGCCTCGGCAGTTTCAAGACATTTGAAGGAAATCGACAAATCCAAAACTGACATTTCATACGGTACAGCCTGATATATTTTTAACAATGAATTGTTTTTCTTATTTTAATTAATCTGTTTTATTGTAAAATACATTATCCAACTTTAAGCAATTAAAAAATAACAAGGAATAAAAACAAACAAAAAGAACCGTTCGAATGAACGAAATCAATTACTTCAAAGTTTAAGCACTTATTTCTACGATTGACATAGCCTAATCAAAAATTGTTTCAGAATCTTTTTTGTAGAACATTTAGTAATCTTTCGCATGGTAACCCTCCGCTTACCAATATTTCTAACCGTCTTCGAGATATTAGGGAATGTATACGAAGTTCCCAAAACATTTCATGTCTGTTAATAAAATATTTTATTCTAATCCTTCCTTAGCTCCAAACGTAACCAAAATTTTAACATATTAGTGTTGATGAAATTCAAACATGCAGAAAATGTTTCAACTGAATCCCATAATTTTAAGTATCAAAAAAAGTCCGACTCGCAGGAACTGCAGCATCTTAGCGCGGTTCCGTTCATGTCCCTAGTGCCATTTGATAAGCTTAGAAAAAAAATAAACTTATTTTTTTTTATATATCTTGTGAAAATTGTCAAAATCCTCTCGAACATCTCGAATAAAAGTGATATTAAGGCGTCAGGGACACCGACAGTAGCTAACTTTTACACAGAAGCGGAAATTACAGAATCTGGCTCTCATTCTAAAGCAAAGCTCTATAAATCAATACAAAATATGCCTAATAAAGCCTTTCTAGAGGATACAGAAGCATGGGCGTATATGAGGGGGGGGGGCTGAGGGGACTGCAGCCCCTCCCGAAATTTTGAATTGATGATAAAAACTTCTCGTAAAACCCTTAAAAATAAATTAAATAAGATCACTTAGTTCATAAAACATATTTTATTTTACGTGTAATAGCGTTTTAGTTGCCTAAAACTATTCCAAGCTCTAAATATTTAGTATTCCATACCCTGGAAATGGTCTCAGCCCCCCCCCGAAATTGTTTTTATATACGCCCATGTACAGAAGGATCAAGAAGAAGTACACAAGATTGAGTAGAATACCCTGCCTAATATAGCCTATATAGAATAATATGTTGAATAAAACCTATCTAGTAAATACACAAGGACAAATAAAAGTCTTGACGAATAACAAATCAAGAAAAAAAACTTTATTTAACAAAATAAAACAAAGTTTAGTTGCCCAACTACAATAGAATAATATACCTAATTAAGTCTATGGAGTAGACAAAAATGGACCAAAAACAAGTCTTGTGGAATATTGTTTTGTTTTTTTCTAATTAAATACTTTTTATCAATATTTAGTATATAACCTTTGTTGAAAACTATTGATTGCTAATTGATGAATCGGTTTACAACTAAGTAGTCTTTATCAATATTTAGTATATAACCTTATGTTTGGATCTGAGT
Source organism: Gonocerus acuteangulatus (assembly GCA_946811695.1). Classification (NCBI taxonomy): domain Eukaryota; kingdom Metazoa; phylum Arthropoda; class Insecta; order Hemiptera; family Coreidae; genus Gonocerus; species Gonocerus acuteangulatus. Next base: position 90,998,543 of record OX328132.1, on the reverse strand, counting down.
TTTTGGGGTGCTCTCCGCCTAGGCTTTGTATTTGTGTCGGCAGATACCTGGGGTATATTTACAGCTCTTGAGGATTAACTCTTAGCAGGTAAATTTCCTGCGGCCCCCTGGTTTCTACGGGCATTGAACTTTAGGAGGATTGGATTTAGGACTTAATATACGTATGTAGACTAAATCATAGCAAGAAGTAATCCTCCGTCGTCGGTTCTTAATTATGTAGACTCGCTAATGTTATCCAATCTTAGATACATCGTATTTAAAATCCACAGCAAAAACACGACATTTCATCAGAATCCCCTGCTGAATAAAACTTATATAGAATAATATGCAAAATAAAGCCTATCTAGAGGATAAAAATAGAGGAAAAAAGCCGTTCGTGGTGGTAGAAAATCTTAAACGTATTTCGCTCAGAAATCTCCGAAATATTGTCACTAATTTTACGTATCCTGTTTTATAGCCAAATAGATTAATATTCTATAATCAATAAGAAAAATCTACTAACAATAAAAAACTATGGGTAACAGATGAAAATGGGGAATACCAAGAATAATTCTAAAGAACGAAATCAACACCAGTACTGTCACATCTAGATATCCATACGGCATCTTCGAATTCTAACAAACAAAATATTGATTCTAATTATACGTATCCTGTTTCATTGACAAATACATTTGACTACTATAAGCAATTAAAAACACTAGGGAATATGCCAAAGAACTCGGAGTAGGAGCCTCGACAGTTTCAAGACATTTGAAGGAAATCGACAAATCCAAAACTGACATTTCATATGGTATTTCTCCGATTGACATCGCCTAATCAAAACTTTCATTAGAACCTTTTTTGTAGAGCATTTAGTAAGCTTTCTAATGGTATTCTTCCGTTTCCCAAATTCTCAACCTTTTTCGAGATATTAAGGAAAGTATACAAAGTTACCAAAACTTTTTTATGCCTGTTAATAAAATATTTTATTCTAACCCTTACTTAACTCCAAACGCAACCAAAATTTCAACATATTAGTTTTAATGAATGTAGAACATGCAGTAAATGTTTCAACTGAATCCCTTGATTCTAAGTACCCAAACCAAAAACGGCATTCAAAAATTATTTTTTCAGTTTTCTCGAAAACGGTTAAAGCTATCGCCTTGAAAATGGTTCCATTCGTTTTCCTAGCCCAAGAAGCCTATAAAAAGAGTACTTACAAGCTTATGAACTCAAAAACGTAAGCGTTACGATTTTTTTTGCGCGAATTTCGCCCCAAACGCCATCTTCCAGTGGGCGGATTTTGCTGGTTAACGAACTTGACCTTTCAAATTGGACGACAGATTTTTGCACCAAATTTCATCAAAATCAGACCATCAGGGAAGCCAGAAATGAGCGAAGAGACAAATATATATATATATATATATATATATATATATATATATATATACAAATTTGAACCACCGTTATTTTCGGTCTCTAGGGGTTCTGAAACGCGAAATTTTCTTGTCGGCACTTCCGGATTGTTTCATTGTATCAACCTTATAAGCGGGGTTCCTCCCTATGGGGGAGGGAGGAACCTCGCTAATAAAAAGCAATAAAAAACCAAGGGAAAGAGACAAAAATTACAAAAAGAACGACAAAACCCGTTCATAAGAACAAAACAGACGTATTTGATGTTTTAAGCATTTATTTCTCCGATTGACATAACCTAATCAAAAATAGTTTTGGAATCATTTTTGTAGAAAATT
>OX328132.1:90869313-90991813 GCA_946811695.1 Gonocerus acuteangulatus | reverse complement strand
GTGTAAATGAAAGTAATTGAAAATTCACAGTACCAATTTTGCTTAAGCGCCTAATCGCTAAATCATATTTAACAATACAGGTATTTAGCCAAATTTCGAGTCTATTCAAATATATGGTTTATAGAAAAACTAACTGGCCTAACTGGAAATTAAACCAGAAAGCCCAGATTCTCTTATTTTATGCTCAGGGCCTGGTAAAAGATTCTGAAGATATGGCTTCAAATCCGAGCTAGGCGAATTCATTAATCTAAAAATTGATGATTTGTAAATTGAATCACTGACTGGCTTATATTCTTTTGAGTATTATTAACAAAAGATTTAGGAACATCTGGAATCATTCATTCAGTAAGGACCCCATACAACGGACCCGTTGCTAAAAGAGGACACCCAACCCCAGAAGGGAATCTGTATCTTTCAGGTTCTCAAGCCAAAGTGATGTCCAATAGTATCATTAGGCTTGGTTTACACTTGATAGTTATTGCAGGATATTTCTATCAGAGAGAAATTGCGACTAACGAAAACCATGTAAAATGTATGTCTGGAATAAATTCTACCATGTAGAATTTATTGCAGACATACATTTTACGTGGTTAGCAATTTCTCTCTGATATAATTATCCTGCAATAACTATCAAGTGTAAACCCACCCTAACAAACAATATCAACTGATTAAACCTAAATACATTTTAACTTAGTATTAACGTTTCCAATTTGTTTCTTCACATATATAATTCGTTTAGATATTTATTTTTTTTTAAAGTTTGACTCGCAGGAAATTCATATTCCGACTCCCATTAGTACAGGAATAGAAGCATTTATTGTAAGGCAATAGCAAATTACTCCATCCTCTTTCTCAAAGTTAGCTCTTGGAAATAGTATAACCAATACGTTTCTCAATTTCTTCCCTTGTTTTACTAAAATACGCATTTTATTATTAAACTAAACTTAACAAAAACGACCAATTAAAAAGTGAGATAACATAGACAAAACAATGGTTTCATTCGTCTTCCTGTGTTAGAACCTGCAGAATCTATAAACAGTGTACAAACGAAAAGCCCTAAGCGCATCGATTTTTGTCGCGCGAACTTCGCCCATAAAGCAGTATTCCAGCAAGTGGTTTCTGCTGGTTAATGCACTCGACCTTTTAAATTAGACATAGTATTCTTGGGCCAAATGTCATCAAATCGGTCCATATTTGAGGGGGGGGTGGAGTCACTTCCCCTTAGGACACTATCCATTTCCTATTGCAACGACTAAAATCTTCCTTTTTTTTTTTAAGATTTAATTTTATATTTTTCATGGCGGTTCAAAACCTGTCAATAACTGCTTCTATGTCTTTACTAATGGCACTCGAGATATGAACGGAATCACCTATGATGAACAAAAGATGGCGCAGTTCCTGTGTGTTGGACTTTTTTTGCGCGATTTCTCCAAATTTGTATGCTCATATATATATATATATATATATATATATATATATATATATATATATATATATATATATATATATATACAGGGTGTTCAAAACTCGATTGACACCCCCCTTTTTTCCCACAATTTTTGAAATTTGTTGGGTCTTAACGTGGTCGAATGAACTTTCGTTGGACCTAATGAATAACCCCTCAACTTTCTCCAGTTCTTCTCCAAACCTAACTCTGGAATCTCCAATGGAAAGGGGTTATTTTTATGGCGGATTGTTGTAGAGAGTTGAATTTTATGTCGATTTTATATCGGTCATTTTTTCGCTAAAGCGCACGAATGAGTGACAAATTGCGAAAAACCGATAAAACCCTTGTTTTTCGTCACTTCTCTGCCAATAACGTAGAAAGTATGGCCGTAATGAAAAACGTAGCTGATATAAACGTTGTAGAGGATTAAATTTACTTTCCATGAAGTACCTTATATATATATATATATATATATATATATATATATATATATATATATATATATATATATATATATTTGTCAGTTCGCTCATTTCCGGCCCCCCTAATGGTCCGATTTTGATGAAATTTCGTACAAAAATCTTTCGTCTAATTTGAAAGGTCAAGTTCGTTAACCAGCAGAATCCGCCCACCGGAACGTGGTTTTCGGAGCGAAAATCGCGCGAAAAAATTCGTTCCGCTTACTTCATATGCTTGCAACTACTCGTTTTTTCTACTAATCGGCCAAGGAAAACGAATGAAACCATTTTCAAGGCGATAGCTTTAAACGTTTTCGAGAAAATCGGAAAAATAATTGTTGAATACCGTTTTTGTTTGGATACTTAGAATCATGGGATTCAGTTGAAACATTTTCTGAATGTTCAACTTTCATCAAAACTAATATGTTGAAATTTTCGTTACGTTTGGAGTTAAGGAAGGGTTAGAATAAAATATTTTATTAACAGACATGAAAAGTTTTGGTAACTTTGTAAATTTTCCTTAATATCTCTAAAACGGTTGAGAATCTTGGGAAGCGGAAGTTTACCATTCGAAAGCTTACTAAATTCTCTACAAAAAAGATTCTAAAGAAATTTTTGATTAGGCATTGTCAATCGGAGAAAAAAGTGCTTAAAACTTCAAATGTGTTTGTTTTGTTCTTTTGACCGGGTTTTCGTAGTTGTTTAGCTCACATTTTAATGGGTTGTTGTTTTTTTTAATTCCATTTATTTATAGAATTAGTATTACTGTAGAAGAAATGAAGAAAATTAGAAACATTTTGATATTTGTTTTGATATTTGAAATAACTATTTGTAGTAGTGGGGTTGGCCAACCAGTGGTGGGTGGATTCCAGGTATAAGGGTACGCTGCCCCTTGGTAACGGGCCCTTTGTTTACGGGGGAAAGGTTGAATCAAAATAATAACGGGTTCTATTTCAATCTTCCCAAACGACACTAGGGATAAAAACTGAACCGCGCTGAGATGTCGCAGAGCCTAGCTTTATAATAGGGTGAGCCGGATTGTGTAATTTCCGGTTCTGTGTGAGTTGGTTACTGTCAGTTTCCTGTACATTAACGCCTTACATCGCTTTTTTGGAGATTTTCGAGTGGGTGTTGAAACATTTTACAAAATATAAAAAAAAAGAAAGAAGTTGTTTATTTCTATTCTAAGCGTTCCAAATGACACTACGGATAAGGACGGAACCGCGCTAAGATGACGCAGTTCCTGTGAGTTGGACCTTTCTCTAGTACACATATGCTTTACCGGTGACTAAACTAGAAAAAAACGTTATAAGAAAGTGTCATCCTGCGTTCGCGAATGCGCAGTGGCCATTTACGAAAAAGAAGACTGTATGTGTCACAAAAAAGTGTCCGCTGGCATGCGCAGTGGCGTTCGCGCATACGCAGTGGAGCTCGCGCATGTGCAGTGGAGCTCGCGCATCGCAGTGGCCATTTACGAAAAATATGACTATGTTAAAGAGTACATTACATAGGTTTATCCGGTGGACCTAGCGTTAAAAGTGTCACAATAAGGTGTCCGCCGGCGATCGCGTATGCGCGGTCGCCATGTACGAAAAAGAATTTATATATATATATATATATATATATATATATATATATATATATATATTACAGCCTTTTATATAGGTTTGTCAGGTGGACCTATGCGTTCCAAAAAGGTGACACAAAAAAATGTCCGCTGGCGTTCGTGCATGCGCAGTGACCATGTACGAAAAACAAGTCTACAGTGGAGTCTCACTTATACGAAACATTCAGTTGTACGAAGAATTTCTCGTTCCCGGCGAAACTCCATTTAATCCTGTGTAATGAATTATTCACTTATGCGATATTCAGTTATATGCAATATTCACTTATACGAAAGCTAATTTGTTCTCTGGTATAAATACTATTTAGCTATACGAAGAGTTAACAGCTTTTCCACGAAATGTTTACAGACTTACCAGTGACATACCCTCACCCGTCTCTCTCTCTCTCTCTCTCTCACTCATCTCAGTTCTTCCTTTTCACTCAAGTAATCCAGCAGTGTTCTATGCACTCTATCTTGTGTGATTTCCTTCGTTTCCGATCTAATAGTAAGATACTGACAGTGATTCATCCCCCCTCCACTCTCTCGTTTTTCAGTTCTCTATACATTAGTCGTTCTAGTGGCCGTGTTCTATTCTGCTTTCATCTTTTAAAATGAGTAAAATTAAGAACAAAACATTCGCTAGAGGACAAAATATAAATACTAAAAGAAGATGATGACAACCACAATGAAACTAAAATAGACATAGCTAAACGGTTGAAATTACCGTTGTCAATCCTTCCGACTATTATCGGTAAGAGGAAAGAAATCGAGGATAATTTTGTGATATGAAACTTGAAAATATAATAATGTACAACGTTATCTATCAACAAAATATGTAAAAACAATAAAATTGTGACTTTTTTTTATGAATTTGATTGTTTTTAAAATAGTCGCGAAACCTAACACTATTCAGTTATACGTAATATCCACTTATACGAAACATGTTCCGTTCCCCCTCATATTCGTATAAGTGAGACTCCACTGTATATGTTATACAGGACATTACATAGGTTTGTCGGGTGGACCTAAAGCACCTTCTGGAAATACCCAAGGCACGGATGTATTTTTTGGTTGAATTTTTCATGGATACATTTTTTTTTTAATCATGTCTGATGTGTTTAATAGTAATGCAACACAGAAAACTAGCCGGAATTGCATTTTCGGAAGTGTCCTTCAGGAGGGACATCCGTACGCGAAGAATTCCAGCTGCTTTGTGGGCTAGTATCAATAGACGCGCATTAGTCAGTTTATTAAAACCCGCTACACCTACACCTAATGTTTATTTATTTTAAAAGAAAACTCAATAATTTTTGACAATTTTTATTAGAATAACAAAAAAAAAAACCGCTTCTGGCCCAAAAATTCCAGTTCTCACGTCTTCGTTGTCGAAGTCAGAGTCTGAGTCCCGTTCATCGGCCGATAGTTCTTCCAGCAGTTTGTAGACATACTCAGATGTCAAATTGGAAATGAAATATATCTCTACTCTGTCCTTGTTACCCGCAGACGTATCTGTGATATAAAAAAAAATAATTATTAGGGAAATGTAAAAAAAAAAAAAAAAAAAAAAAAAAAAAAAAAAAAAAAAAAAAAAAAAAAAAAATCCTAACTAGCCGAAACAAAGTTATGAAGTTAAAAATTGTGTTCCAAACATTTCCACCTATAATTCTTAGTTTCCTGGGCTGTTAGTCGCTACATTTCAGATTTCACGATGAACACTGAAATTATTTTTACGTTTGAAGGAAAATACATAAAATAGCAAAGTAATATATATTACACTGTTCTGCACGAAAATCCTCCTTCAAACCAAAACATGCTTTCATACTGTTTTCAAATGTGCTGAACACGAATTTGAAGTCAGATTCTGTCTATCACGCACAGTTTCTTGAGAAATTCTAGTTTTTTATCCAAAAATGTGAGTTTTTTGTAAATTTGACGAATTTTTTTTTGGCATCAAAACATAGTGAAAAAAATTCAAAAGCCCGATGATTTTGAGCGCAATGAAGTATATTTGAACGAAAAAAAATTTGATGGGAATATTAGAAGTGGTTGAAGAAATATGGCTAAAAGTGTTTTTTCAGTTTTTGATCTTGAGGCAGGGATTTGGTCTCTACCTGGATCTTTAGGGGAATGACCTTCCTTTCTCTTTTATGGTGGTATCCTTTTCATTCAAATCCTTACCTGCCCCCCTTTCACCTCCCCCCCTCCCACTCAGCCCCTCTCTTGTCACTATTTTCTTCTAGAATTTGATCAGTACTCTTGAGGCTTTCGCTAAACGCACTTATTTGGATATTCAGTTGTGCTATCATTGTTCTGGGAACAGTTCACTTTTTCTCTGTAATGTCACGACAGTGTATAAATAAGCCTGATTCCTTTTGCTATGTTTGTGGTGAAGTCACATTCAAGTCCACTCAGAAACCTCTGACTCCGCTGGTGAAGAAGGCATACGAGTTATACTTTGGATGTAAAGTAAGTGATCAGGACAAATCCTGGGCTCCTAAAATATGCTGTAGTTCATGCTCACGTTCTCTGACTGGTTGGCTAAATGGGACACATAAGTCAATGCCATTTGCAGTTCCCATGATATGGCGAGAACCTACAAATCACGTGACCGATTGCTATTTTTGCATGACCACAATCAAAGGTTTCTCGTTCAAGAGCAAAAAGAAAATTGTTTATCCCAACATCCCCTCTGCCATGAGACCAGCTCCACATGATGCCTCCATGCCCATCCCACCAAATCCGAGTAAGTTCCGTCTTAGTTCTGAGGAGTGCAGCGATTCTGAAAGCGTTTCACCTCAATCTGGAACCAGTCAACAAGAAGAAATTTCAAGTTCGTCCAGCCCCTCTGAAACTCAGCCACAGCTCATAAATCAGAGGCGATTGAATGATCTTGTTCGTGATTTAGATCTCCCAAAATCAAAAGCTCAGCTGCTTGGGTCAAGGTTGCAACAATGGAATCTCTTGGAAGGAGGCGTGAATATATCTTTCTTCAGAAAACGGGAATCAGGAGTTCTATGCTTTTTCTCGATGGAAGAAAATCTTGTATTTTGCAATGATGTATTTCATTTGCTCCAGGAACTTGATCTGCCAACCAATCCAGAGGAATGGAGACTATTCATTGACAGCTCCAAGTTTAGTTTAAAAGAAGTACTCCTTCATAATGGAAACAAACATCCATCTATCCCAGTACCTCATTCGGTACACATGAAAGAAACCTATGACAACATGAAGATACTTCTACAAAAAATCAAGTACCATGAGTACAAATGGCGCATTTGTGCAGATCTTAAAGTGGTAGCCATGCTTACAGGACTCCAAGGAGGTTACACTAAATTTTGTTGTTTTTTGTGCGAGTGGGACAGCAGAAAAAGAGGAGACCATTATGTCGTAAAAAATGGCCAGAGCGTAAGGAAAAAGTAGGTGAAAAAAACATTACCAATCCTCCATTAGTGGACAAAAACCAAATAATTTTACCCCCACTCCACATAAAATTGGGGCTAATGAAAAACTTCGTAAAAGCGATGGACAAGGAAGGAGAAGGTTTCATGAACGTAAAACAAAAATCTCCGCATCTCAGCGATGCTAAGATAAAGGAGGGAATTTTCGTAGGACCCCAAATTCGACATCTACTCAAGGACCTCACTTTTGAAGCAAAGTTAAATACTACTGAGAAAAAGGATTGGATTGCTTTTCGAGAGGTACGTGCTAAGTTTTTGAGAAACGAAAAATCTAGAGACTACCGAAAAATAGTCCAAGAACTGCTTACTTCATATAAAACATTGGGATGCAGTATGTCCTTAAAAATACATTTCCTGCATAGTCACCTAGACTTTTTCGCCCAAAATTTGGGTGCAGTTTCGGACGAACATGGAGAATGATTCCACCAAGACATATCCAGAATGGAAAAAAGATATACTGGCAAATGGAATGAGAAGATGCTGGCGGATTACTGCTGGACACTGCAGCGGGAGACAGAGGAGGAAGAGTACAAAAGAAAAAAGTCCGATTCGCAGGAACTGCGTCATCTTAGCGCGGTTCCGTTCTTATCTTTAGTGTTTATGAAGGCATAGAATAGAAACAGTTATTACTTTGTTTAGATCAATAGCGAAACACCTATCCAAATGAAATCTCAAACTAACCAGTCTTGAAAGGTCTTGATTTACAATCTTACCTGTATGGGTCAGCTATCCCATAAGTTGGGCAGAAAGGCCTCCGCACAGAGGCATTTGGAAAGCCTTGGGATCTCTCTCTTTGAACGCTACATTTTAACAATAAATTGATCTTCTTATTTTACTTAATCTGTTTTATTGTCAAATACATTATCCGACTATAAGCAATTTAAAAATAACAAGGAATAAAATAGACAAAAAGAACCATTCGAATAAACGAAATCAATTACTTTAAAGTTTTAAGCACTTATTTCTCCGATTGACATCGCCTAATTAAAACTTTCTTTAGAACCTTTTTTGTAGAGCATTTAGTAAGCTTTCGAATGGTAACCTTCTGCTTCGCAAGATTGTCAACGGTTTTCGAGATACTAACGAAAGTATACAAAGTTACCAAAACTTTTCTTGTCTGTTAATAAAATATTTTATTCTAACCCTTTCTTTACTCCAAACATAACCAAAATTTAAACATATTAGTGTTGATGAAATTCGAACATGCAGAAAATGTTTCAACTGAATCCCATAATTCTAAGTACCAAAATCAAAGACAAATAGAAACGGACCCGCTAGTGACAAGGTCTTGGAATCTTGGAAATCTATATTTCTAACAATAAATTGTTTTTGTTATTTTACTTAACCAGTTTTATTGTCAAATACATTATCCAACTATAAGCAATTAAAAAATAACAAGAAATAAAACAGACCAAAAGAACCATTGGAATAAACGAAATCAATTAATTTAAAGCTTTAAGCACTTTTTTCTCCGATTGACAACGCCTAATTAAAACTTTCTTCAGAACCTTTTTTGTAGAGCATTTAGTAAGCTTCCGAATGGTAATCTTCCGCATCACAAGATTGTCAACGGTTTTCGAGATACTAACGAAATTATACAAAGTTACCAAAACTTTTTTTGTCTGTTAATAAAATATTTTATTCTAACCCTTCCTTTACTCTAAACGTGACAAAAATTTCAACATATTAGTGTTGATGAAACTCGAACATGCAGAAAATGTTTCAACTGTATCCCATAATTCTAAGTACCAAAATCAAAGACAAAGCTATATATCTTGGAAAGCCATATCTCTAACATTAAATGGTTTTTCTTATTTTTCTTAACCTGTTTTATTTTCAAATACATTATCCAACTATAAGCAGTTAAAAAATAACAAGGAATAAAAAACAGACAAAAAGAACAGTTCGAATAAGCGAAATCAATTACTTTAAAGTTTTAAGCTCTTATTTCTCCGATTGACATCGCCTAATCAAAACTTTCATTAGAACCTTTTTTTAGAGCATTTAATAAGCTTTCTAATGGTATTCTTCCGTGTTTACCAAGATTCTCTATCTTTTTCGAGATATTAAGGAAAGTAAACAAAGTTACTAAAACGTTTTGTGTCTGTTAATAATATATTTTATTCTAACCCTTCCTTAACTCCAAACGTAACCAAAATTTCAACATATTAGTTTTGATGAAAGTAGAACATGCAGAAAATGTTTCAACTGAATCCCATGATTCTAAGTACCCAAACCAAAAACGGTAATCAAAACATATTTTTCCAATTTTCTCAAAACTGTTAAAGCTATCGCCTTGAAAATGGTTTCATTCGTTTTCCTAGCCCAGGAATCATATAAAACGAGTACTTAGAAGCTTATGAACTCAAAAACGAAAGCGTTACGATTTTTTTTTGCGCGAATTTCGCCCCAAACGCCATCTTCCAGTAGGCGGATTTTGCTGGTTAACGAACTTGACCTTTCAAATTGGACGACGGATTTTTGTACCAAATTTCATCACAATCGGACCATTAGGGAAGCCAGAAATGAGCGAACAGACAAATATATATATATATATATATATATATATATATATATATATATATATATATATATATAAATATATACATATATATATATATATACAAATTTGAACCACCGTTATTTTCGGTCTCTAGGGGTTCTGAAATGCGAAATTTTCTAGTCGGCACTTTCGGATTGTTTCATTGTATCAACCTTATAAGCGGGTTTCCTCCCTATGGGGGAGGGAGGAACCGCGCTAAAAAAAATACTCATTGACGATGTGTGTATATTTTTTGAGTTGTGTCATATCTAGTATTATACCTGATAGCATGCAGGATTCAATTAATTATATTTTACCGTTGAAAAAGAAAAAAAAATCTGTTATAATAAAGACAATAATTTTCAAATACAATTTTCCATTTTTTCCAAGTTTCTCCTCTTTTCTCTCAAAATCAGAGGGTGATAGAATTTTTCTGAGTTCAGATTCGGACTCAGCACACCTGAAAACATGAGAAACAGGCAAAATTGTTCAAGAGAGGGGAGAAAAGTTTTTTTTTGCAGAACAGTGTTATTGAAGGGAATGCAATACTCTACAACCCTATAACCGTTATTTATTATTTTGGTACATCGTTGAAGAGTTATCCGTTCAAAACGGGGGAAAAATATGCGGCAAAAGTGTTTTTCCCCAAAATGACAGACTATCAAGAGCGGATATTTCGAAAACTAAAGATATTTCAAAAAACTTTATAGAATAGAACTTGTAGGAAATTTAATCAGCTTTTATTTTTTATAGAATACTCATGTCGCTAGGACGTAGGGTTTCCGAGATATAAGTGAAAACCCGAAAAATGGGACCTTCTAACCCCCCCCCCTCCCCCCCGGCTTAAAGGCTAGGGGCGAGGACTTTTGATATGTTCACCTCCTATCCAGCGCAAACAATGTTACGAAGTCAAAAATTGTGTTCCAAAAATTTCCACCTACAGCTGTTTTCAAGCATTCGTTGCCTGGACTGATATAATAATAAATAAATTATTTAACATAATGAAACAGCGATGGCTTTTCTTTAGAAAATAGAAAAGGCATCAGCCCTATCCTGACTAGAAAAGGGTGGTAACCTATAGATATCCCGTCCTAAAATTCATAGTTAATAATAAATGAACGTTAAAACTTAACGTATTTTAAATTTAATAATAATAATAATAATTTACAACAATAAATGTGATAAATAAAAAGCAAAAATTACCCTGTAACTAGCAAAAATCGATGCCAAACGATAATATTTTTAAAAATATCCTTCGTTGCCAATCAATATCTGCAACAAAAATTCAACAATTTAGTGAATAGTATATAAATATATTAAATCAGGAAGTAAATATCCATTATATAATAAATTGTACTTACTTATAAACAATTTATCGAAGAAAAAGTTTAAAAATTCATAAAAACTCTTCCGGTCAGCCAATTTGAAAACGGACAACACTGCTAGAAAGCCCAAACAATACTGTAGACAACTGTGTTTACCTGGAGTCGTAAAAATAAACCCCCTCCAGCCTTTTGAATCTCAAGTGATAAGTAATGAAGGAGTGTCCTTCCGAAGGGACACCCGTACGCGGGGACGGTCGCTACTGTCCTTCCCAAAGGACAGCCGCACCGAGAGTGTTAAGGCCCATCCTACTTTTAATTGCATTCCAAATACATTCCCATTAAACATATCTCATTATATATTTGTCTCTATGTTTAGGTATTTTTAGTTAATTGATTTTTCTTTTATTAATTTTATATATATATATATTCAGATTTTTATTATTATGATTTCACTCTTAAATATGGAACAGAGCAGTATAGGATTTTTTACTCACAGGAGGAGAGGATACAATCTGCTGGTTACAAGTCAGAAACCCACCACATTATTACTCAAGATGGTTATAACCTGACTACCTTCCGCATTGTCAGGCATAAAGACGATGCTCACAAACGAAGGCCTCTCATTCTTCAGCATGGCCTGCTCTGTAGCTCTGACTGTTGGGTCATTACAAAGAACAGTTATGCTTTAGGTACCCTTTTCTTTGGACATTTAGCTATTAGTGCAAACATTATCTATTTCAGGAATCACACAATGATATAATTAGTGTTATTGGGCTCTGAGAAGTTTAGAAACTTATATTCCATGCCAGAAATTATTAGAGTGATATAAATATGACTAATATAAATGCCTTGTATCTCAGTAATTTACTTTATTTCACCAAGCTAAAAAAAAAAATACAGCAATCTCACAACAGAATCCACTTCTCCAGAAGTGAATGGTCATATGATCTTATTTGAAAATCAAATTCTTTGACATCATATTAGCCTCAATTTTATGATATGAAGCGATTTATAGAAGATAGTGCTTGGAGAAGCTTATCTCTTGATATGGGCAACAAAGCAGGAACCTGAAAAACTAGACAAATATTTAAACCATTGTCTTACAGGCACGAATGGTGTATAGGTTTTCATTATTTTTTAAATTTCATTCTTAAGGCCCCATAAATATAATATTTTATTCATTCTGATTTTTTTTTTTTTTTTTTTTTTTTAGGGTTTGTATTAGCTGATGCAGGTTTTGATGTTTGGTTAGCTAATTCTAGAGGAAACATTTACAGCAGAAGCCATGTCAATCACACCATAAGCAGTGACAAATTTTGGGATTTCAGGTAACCAATGTAAGAAAAAGTTATAATTCAATGTGTTGAGTGTTTGGAAGAAAGTAAGACTAATGTCAGGCCACTGCGTCGTGCTACACGGGTGGTGGGGGAACTACGTCACCCAGGCCTCCCCCACCCTGCGTCCCTGACGGAGAGGAAGTGTTCCCGCTCTCTTTTAATGCACTCTTCACTGTCTTATTTTTGTTTAATATTTATTTCATTTACTACCCATTATACATTTATTAAATAATTATTTCAAAATAAGGTAAAAAATCAGTAATCATCTGTTCTATATTCTCTTCATACAGTGCTTCTTTCCGCCAAGCTTCTTCAATTACTTCCTTTGCATGCCTTACTGGTTCAATCCAATTTTCTGGAGAAACAGAGTCACATGCCTCTCTTGTCAGTCGCTCTACATGGATTAAAGGATGTGTTTTCATTGACAACTTTCCCTTTTATTTGTGCCCAATTTAGTTAAATTGGATTGAACTGGCAATGATATGGAGGAAGTCTTATGACTTGGTGTCCTTTTCTGCTAGCCAGTTCATCTAATTCGTATACTATTTTTCTGGGCCTGTTTTCTTGTACAATGCTCAATAATTCGGGCTTCAACTGATCGGGGGACCAATGAATATTATTAAGAGTTAGCCATTCCTGGATATCAAGTTTTCTCCACCCAGAAGTCGGAGCTTTGTTTTTAATAACAGTGTGATAAGGAGGATTATCCTTAACAATTGTACTACCAGGGGTTACGTTATTCAACAACTTCATGAACCAATTTTTGAACACTTCTGAGTTCATCTCTTTATGAGATCTCTCTCTGTTGTTTTTGACCTGAACAGTATCATACTGTTAGGTATGAAACCGTTCGCGCTACCTTCAAGGGCCATGATAAGGCGACCACCCTTACCAATGGGCAGTTTTCGGGAAGCCCGAAGTGAGTCATCTGCAATCGTGTGGCCAGCATTTATCCATGTCTCGTCCAGAAATACCACTTCTTCTAAATTGCATTCTCTGATTTGGCGTAAAAATACACATCTGGCAATGACAATATCCCTTCTTTCCATTAAAAATTTCCGGTTGTTTATTTTCTTCCATTTAAAATTCAATTTGCGAAAAATAAATGACAAGGATGTTTTTCCTCCTGTAAATAATCCAGCTTCTTTGAGAGAAAATATCAACAATTTCCTGGTGGGCCACTCTTTCCTCTAGTAATAGGAGTATATGTAATTACGAATAGCCTCTGAATCAAATGAATCCAGATCAGTCACTGCTTTCTTCCTTGGTCTCTTCTTCCCACGCGTCGACAGAAGCTCATTTTTCTTTGAGGAACTCACAATTCGAGACACTGTAGATCTTCTTATCTGAAGGGCCTCAGCCCTCTTTCTCAAGGGCCTCAGAACTCTTGATGTGACTTTCGATGTTGACAATAACGGCCCATTTTTTAGTTTTTCCTTCAAAAATAATTGTATAAACGAAGAACTAAAATACGGGAGTGGGATTTTAAAACGAAGGGCTTACTCCGAGGGTCTCTACTACTTCCTGCAGGTGTATCCATTATAAGCCTCGCAAATCACTTAACAATAACAAGCGGAATATAAACACTGAATAACAGAGCAGAAACAGGGTATAAGAACCCCCTGAGAGTGTTGGAGAGAGGGGGTAGGCCTTCCCCTCCATGAGTGCAGAATGGGGGTAATCCCGTGTAGCACGACTCAGCGGCCGTACATAGTGGGATTTAAAAAATAAATAAATGTATTTTCCATTTGTTTTTCTAGTCCCAGTCATTATTCCAACAGAATAACGGCAGATTTTCTTCAAAAATAATCTTTACAAACTTACATACTTGCGGAGTTCAATATCCACAAAAATGCACTTTAATTCTTCATACAAATATATTAGCTTTCTTTAAAGAAGAATATCGACAATAGATTACCTAAGTACTGAAAGTATTTTCAAAAAATATCAGATAAATTAGCCATTTGAATATAATTTTCTAAAAATTCACCAAACAAACATCGCTTATCTCTGGTCATCTTTTAGCTTTCCTACCTTAGGTTTCACACACCTCTCCATTCGGCACCAGCCTCTCCCAAATCCTAATCTCTTTATACAGTATTTAATATGGACATGTAAAAAAAAAAAAAAAAATCCTATTGTTAGTAATCAACATTCGTTATTCAACCTAAAAACGTCCCTTGAAATAACATAAATTTATTATTATTATTTTTCTGCAATTATTATTTTATACTTAGTTACTGTTGTATTCTTTACTCTATGTATAATGTTAAGTTAAGTTAAAATACGTAAAACAACTAATTCTTATGATTCACTCATCATCATTAAACCCTATTTATATTTGTGAGATACAAGGACAGAGTCTAAAATATTGGTCATTATTACAATCAGAATACAATTTATTTCCTGTAAATCATCATTTACAGTTTTCATGAAATGGGATATTATGACTTGCCAGCCACCATAGACTATATACTGAATACAACACAAGAAGACAACCTGTTTTACATTGGTCATTCTCAAGGCACGGCAGTTTTTTTTGTTATGGCATCCACCAGACCGGAGTACAACAACAAAGTAAAAGCAATGGTTGCCATGGCCCCCATAGCAATCCTCGACAGCACTAAAGGCTTAACCGAGGTATTAGGGAAGATAAGCTCTTGGCTGACAGTAAGTATAAAAACAGTTAAGTTTTTAGTACCACAAAAATATTAATATTGAAGAAAAAATAACAAACTTCAACCATCTAGACATTATGAGTTCATTACTTATTACCCCCTCATTTGCCAATATTATTATGAAATATAGAGGACACTCTATGGCCCAATACTTTAGTCACTTACACACACAAGCGTGCACGCGCACACACATACTATATATATATATATATATATATATATATATATATATATATATACATGGATGTGAGCTATTGCACACAGGAACTAGGCTCAATTCAAATAGGATTTAGGCTCCACCTCCTAAATGATAAAGATACTTGTAATAAATAATTACAGCAGTATTTTAAATTATTTTAATTTTTTTACTTATACTTTAATAAACGATATATGTCACCAAGAATTATGGAAATTTGGTAACATGATGCTTTTACAAATGTTAACCTCATAGTTAATTATTTCCTCTTCCTTCTTTACTTGGAAAAAAACTACTAAATGTTTTTTTCTGTTTTTGTTCTTTGTAGATTTCCTATGAAAATATCACTCCCAAAAAAATTAACGTTGAAAAAAAAAGTCCGACTCGCAGGAACTGCATCATCTTAGCGGGGTTCCGTTTTTATCTGAAGTGCGATTAGTAAAGGAATATAGCAGCTATCGGTAGGTTTTGATCTTTCGTTAAAAACATAAAATAAAATCTCAAAGAGAAGCGCCACATATGGAAACTGACAGTTTCCTCAGTGGAAGGGAGTCTCCCGCCATCTCGACACTCACTCAAGGAAAACACTATTACCAATATGTTTCTTATTTTCTTAGCTTTGCTAAAATACTCATTCCACCGTTAGATAAACTTAAAAAACAAAAGTGAGGTAAACAGTGTCAAAAATCCGTTTAAAAGAACAAAACTAACACTTTCGTGTTTTTAAGCACTTATTTCTCCGACTGACATCGCCCCATTGAAATTTGCTTCACAATCTTTTTTGTAGAGAATTTAGTAAGCTTTTGACTGGTTGTATCGTACTTACCGCGATTTCTTAACTGTTTTGGATATATTAAGGAAAATATACGAAGATCACAAACAATTTCATGTCTGTTAATAAAATGTTTTATTCTAATCCTTATATATATATATATATATATATATATATATATATATATATATATATATATATATATATATGTATATATATATTTGAACTACGGTTATTTTCCTCACCAATAGGTTCTGAAATGTGAAAGTTTCCAGTCGGCACCTCCGGATTGCGTCATGAGGTCAGCCTGATAAGCCCTATGGAGGGAGGAAGGAACCGCGATATACAAAAGTATTGTTTCTTAAACAATTTCTTTCGTTTAAGATGTAAACGCTTAACACGTATCGTGTCCACGCACGACAACGAAATTTATGACTTTTTATATACGCCAACCTTTTTTTCTGAATAATATACGTTAATATACAATAACGTAACATTTATACACAAATTAATTTGTTTTAGGTACCTATTTAATATGTTTAATTATAATTTTAATTTTAACGTCCATTTAAATAATGTGTTTAAAATAAGATTATAATGAGCGATCCGTTCTGGCATACAGCAAGTACTACCACCGTCTGGAGTGCAACTTGGGGTGCGTCAGTACCACTGTGGTATGTTAAGAGCGGCTGTTCTGATACTGGCAAAAATTAGAAATCCTACATTCCTAAGGTTGTTTAGAGGTTTATCTTTATGACTCTAGAAAAGGACTTGCAGATGACGAGGGTACAGTTGGCGCTACCTGGAGAGACAAAATGCCCCCCACCCTAAGCCTTCTAGCGCCTCACCTTCGAATACATATTATTTTGTTCAATGAATTTATAAAAAAATAATAAATAAATAAAAACTGCTGTAAATAGAAAATACCAAAAACAATTCTAAAGAACGAAATCAACACCAGTACAGTAATCTAGATATTCATACGACATCTTCGAATTCCAAGATGCCGTAGAAACAAAATATCGTTTCTAATTATACGTGTCCTGTTTTATTGACTAATTCATTTTACTTCTATAAGCAATCACAAAAATAACGTGCAGTGAAAAAAACTGTGGGAAACATACAAAAAGATTCGTTCAAATAAACGAAATTACCTACGTTTTAAGCCCTTATTTCTCCAAATATGACCATCCCATCGCAAATGTCTTCAAAACATTTTTTGTAGAGAATTTAGTAAGCTTTCGAATCGTAATCTTTTGCTTGCCAAGATTCCGAACCGTTTTCGTGATATTAAGGAAAATATACGAAGTTCCCAAAACTTTTCATGTCAAAAATAATTTTTTTTTATTTGAATCCTTTCTTTAGTCCAAACGTAACTAAAATGTCAATATATTAGTTTTAATAAAATCCGAATATGCAGAAAATGTTTCAACTGAATCCCATGATTTTAAGTACCAAAACCAAAAACATTATTCAACCACTATGTTTTCATTTTTCTCGAAAACGGTTAAAGCTATCGCTTTAAAACTGGTTTCATTCGTTTTCCTAGGCCAAGAAGCCTATAAAACGAGTACTTGCAAGCATATGAAGTAAGCGGAACGATTTTTTTCGCGCGACATTCGCTCCAAAAACCATGTTCCGGTGGGCGGATTTTGCTGGTTAACGAACTTGACCTTTCAAATTAGACGAAAGATTTTTGTACGAAATTTCATCAAAATCGGACCATTAGTCTGGGAGGTAGAGAGCGAACAGACAAATATATATATATATATATATATATATATATATATATATATATATATATATATACATGTATGCAAATTTGAACCACCGTCATTTTCGGTCTCTAGGGGTTCTGAAACGCAAAATTTTCTAGTCAGTACTTCCGGATTGTTTCATCAGATCAACCTTATAAGCGGGGTTTCTCCCTATGAAGGGAGGGAGGGACCGCGCTAAAAGGCCAAGTTCCAGGCTCCTCCCAAAAACAGATTGCCTATCAAAGTTATGATATATTATTGGGCCAAGTTTTAGGCTCTTAATACCCTCTCACTTATTTGTGCAACTCCAACTTGGGCACTTTTCGGTAAATGATGCCCACAATAACGATCAGATTTATTAAAAAATGTCTGACATTTAAAGATTCAGGCCCTTAGAGTAACGATTCGGAATTATTATAAGCTCTTTGATGTCTTACATCGATCAGGTGTTTTTTTAACTCTATGTAAGTTAAAAATTTTATCGAGCCAGTATTTTATTTTTTATAATTTTACTAGTGTTACCTAGTGTGACATGCTATACCTATTTTCTGCATCTAGAGCAAAAACAAATTAGAAACCAAATAAGTAATATTAACATCTATTAACGCAAATCTGTAACCGTGAGTCCTTCTTTGGTCAAAATCGGTCAAACAGTGTTGATTTGTATAAGGAACACACAGACAGACAACCAGCTGATAAACGATTTTTACCTAGCCTATGATCCTTCACAGATCAAGACCAATCTGTGTGTCAAGTTTGGTCAAAATCGGTCAAACGGTGTGGATTTTTATAAGGAACAAACAGGCAAGCAGACAAACAGCTGATTTTTTTAATATATAGATAATACCTTCTAGTATGATCGTTATTTAGAAATGCCCTTGTGTCCTTGTCTGACATTTATTAATTTTAATTCTAACTAATGTCGCCTTATTGTTGTAGGTACATAGATAAATATTAGGAATGTATATAAAAATGTTAAGATGCGTCTAAATGTTTCTTAAAAGGTTAAATATAGGGTTTCCATGCCGAGACAATTCATTTGATACCAAACATGATGGGTTTCGGACGGAATGATGGGTTTCCGAAGGAACAACAAGTACAAAACTGCTAAGTCCTATAATACCGATTTTCCATTGCCTATATCTCAGAAACTATTCAATGTATAATGATAAAACTTTCCAATTTTACTCACATCTATTAGTATAATACCTGTGTAACATGTCATAAGTTTAGCTTTAACTAGTTTAAAGTTATGAAAGGGCAAAAATTGGCTTTAATACGGCATGTTATATACATACAGTGTGCTTAGGCCGGAACTTGGCCTGGCGTGCGCCTAGATTTCTTATTGATTGTTTAATTTTTAGAGTCCAAATATGTGAACAACAAATGGTTGTACTGATTCTGATTTCCTTTCAAAGTGGTTACACATTCACAATGAAAAATATTTCTTAATAAGCTGATATTTCTTTTGTTTTCAGAATGCAGCACATTTTTTTAATGTTAAACAAGTATTAACTCCTTCAATGTTTTTGTCAATGATGGATCGTACTTTTTGCCCGTTTTATTTGGACAAATGTGCTGATTTTATTTTTTACATTGTTGGCTATGGCTCAAATCATTTTAATAAGGTAAGAAAAAAACAGCAAAAAAGGAAGTAAAATCAAATAATCATGTATTTTTGTTGGTATTTAGTTTTGCAGTTATTCAAATCATAATGGAAATTTTTAGTAACTTAAATTCTGTTCTTTGACAAATTAAAACATAAGTAGAGAATGATTTATTTTTGTATTTTAATTATATTCATTAATCATGTCTATCTGGTAAAATGCTGATAACTACCATTCAGATGGCAAATATTTGGTACATTTTTTATAACAATTCGGAGGTGAACATAAAATTTAGAAATTATGATTGCAGGATTTAGTCCCTTACTTGGCAGATATTTGCCCATCTGGTGCTTCAGTGAAGCAGTTCATACATTTCTTCCAAATAATTCGGAATGGTATGAACATTTTTATTTATATTGCTATTAAGAATAACTCAATGAAACAGGATATTGTTATATTTATTACTAATGAATTATTATTAGTAATTTTTTATGTGGGTTACTTTAATTACTGTTAAAATACAACAATATCTTTCTTCTATTTTAAAATTGCATTGATAGAAATAATCCAGTATGTATTTCTGTGAAATAGAATACTGGCCAATAGTTAGAGTAGAAATGAATATTTTGAGAAAAGAATGAATACAATACAAATTTAATTTCTAATAGCTTGAAAGGGAAATGACTATAGAGTTATCAAAATATTAAATGTAACTAGTAAAATTGAAAATGAGGCTAGGTCATGAATACATTTCAGTGTTTATAAATAATGATCACCCAGATGATTTTGGATTGAAAATGCTTGACATGAAATTCCTATTCCTCGTGTACATGGGTGATACTACCCTCCTGAGTGAATGCAAAGATCCTCAGCAGAATATGATAGTTATCCTTTTAGTTTATTGCAAGACTATTGTTGCAGGTCCTCATGATATACCCTTAAATGTCTAATTTAATGGTATTTAGAAATAGTAGAAAATCATTAAAGGTCCTTACTTTGAGATTAGGATTGAACAACATTCATGTTGTTTTCAATGAATATGAGTATTATTTTCTCTAAGAAATAGTTAGAGCAAGCCTAAGAGGTTTGACAACTTTTTGAGTAGCCGAACTACAAACCCAAGGAGCTTCACCAATCGTCTGAGTACGACCCCCCACTCCCTAACCGAACCCAGGAGAATCATTTTCCATAAAACATCTAAAAGCTTACTGCACATTCAACCTCCTCTCAGGTGTGACTCAGACAAGCCTATGTTGGGAGCCAAGATGAAAAGTGATATGTTCAAGCAATCACCTCGTGTGTGCTCCTATAGTTCTTTTCGGACTTTCACTGATAGCCCCGAAAAAATGAAAAATATGCTTGCATTCTTGCTCCCAGGGCAATCCTTTCTACAAAGCATGCCTTGAGGGAGGCAGGAAGGAAAAACAGCTGGTCATTTTAATTAAAATTCAACACAAGTAAGTTATTACCCTCTATCAGAAAACCTCTATCAACAAGACAAATAACTGTAATGTTGATAAGAAAAAACTATTGTATTCCACCTTTACAACTCTTTCATCACAGTGAGCAGATTGTAATTTTTCTCTTTATTAATACACTTTTTATATATTATATTTCGTTGTATATGTAATGTTTAAAGAAGAAGAATTATTTAAGCCAAAACAATATATAACCAATAGTTTACAACCATTTAGCATGTGACAAAGTATCTTGAAGGCATAAAATGTTTTGTGTTGATAATGAACTGAGAACAAAGTTTCATCAACAGATGATTTAAAATCTACCAGAAATCAAATTCCTGAATAATAAATTCATTACAATATATAGAAGTGCCTCCCCATGGTAGAGTGGCTAGCAAGCTGGATTTACATGCAGGGTTCACGTTTGAGTCTCGCTTGTACAAGGTTTAATATTTTCTGCTATGAGATCAATGAAAAAACTCTTTACCACACTATGCGTGTTTATAAAGGGCGTCAACCTGTAGATAGCCCAGTACTTGTAGCCTAGTTACAGATGCCCTATATATATATATATATATATATATATATATATATATATATATGCTAAATGACTTCTTTCTATTACTCATACTCTGAGATTAGGTTTTCTAAGAAAGAAAATCAATTAAGATTTTAGTTTTAATACATTCATGAAGACTATGAACATTCAAGTAAACAATTTTTTATTTTATTTTACTTCTTAGGTGGAAAGTTCACTTGGTTTGACTATGGCAATAAAAATGAATTAGTTTATAATTCCATACAACCACCAGAGTATAATTTATCTGCAATAACTTCACCAATTTTTTTATACTATGGCCTAAATGATTACATAACATCAATATCTGTAAGTTGAATACTTAATTTTTTTTTATTATTTATTTATCGCAATGATATGTAAAGATCTATCTTTTAGATTGTAAGACAAATAAATACTTATTTTTATGCTTAATTGACTGCATTTCCATGCACAGCTAAATGTATTGCTATTAGAATAGAAATATTTAAATTGGAATAACTATTGTAAGCAATATCAAAATGCTCTAAAATATAATTAAGGTATTATTGTTTAATTGGTAACTTCATGTCTAAAGCAAAAAGTATAGGTGACTGATATCTGTAGTCCTATGGTAAAGTTCCTGTGAAGACATGAGTTAGAATGTTGTATAAAATGGCATTTATTCTGTTAGATTTTTTACCACATATATTGTACAGACCTGAGGGTATGTGTTTAAAAGTTTTAGCACATTTAGAATAAAGCAAATTAAGTCTCCCAAATAGAAACTGTTACCACCTTCCATGAGCCATAAGCAATAAGAATATTGCTCATTCAAATACGTGTGTATACAGGTATTTACCCTAGCTGTTAGGATATAATTATAAAGAAGGTTAAACAAAAGAATTCATCTTTAGTAACAATGTTGTTCTTTTTTTTAATATAATCTGCTTGAAAAAAATAATAAGGATGACCTGTTCCATAACAAAACTATTATGGATTTGGCAATAGAATATCTCTAACCCAGAACAAGTGGACAATAGTTTTTGGTTATTTTTTTTGTTTTGTGAGATGAGAAAATTCCTGCCGCCGCACAGTGGGCAAAACATCTATTTTATGGCAACAAAAGTTGAAAAACTCATGTGATCCCAAAAAGTCAATTTAAGTGTCAACACGTGCTAAAGTCTTCTATTCATTGAAAACAGAACACATTTTTTAGCTAGTTTAACCCAAGCCTGTTTAAGACAATAAGGAAGGCAACCATTGCTAGTCACTTCCAGTTCCTCTGTTTAGTATTGTTCCAACTACGGTCATTGTAAGTTGTGTTTTAAAAATTGTGTGCGAATTTTATAAATTCTTTTCACAATGGATTTATAACCTAGTGGTATGTTCTTTATAAATACATAATATATATCTTATAACAGAAAGGCATCTCAAAGAAAAAAAAATATTAATGAAATTATTACTAAATTGAACATATTTTGTTGATTACTTAAGTTTGAGTAAGGTTTACTTTACCACAAAGTTCCAGTTCCAAATATCTTTTTTCTAAAAGCCTTAAGCTTCTACTTTACTGTCTTGACACTTTCAGCTCCCCTTCTTCCCCCTTTTAATGCAAATTTAAATTTAGTTTAGGTAGTCAGATAGAAGCTGAAGAATCCGCGGCGCACAGCGGGCGAAAATTACCTTTTAGGTGGACGAAATTCAAAAAAATATTTTACAAATAACCCACTAAATATTGTCTAATATTATTTGGAAGAAGGAAAAATGTAAATATTTAGTTTCTTGGATCGTCGAAGGGCGACGGAAGGGATTATTAATCAAACTCTAAGAAAGGGAATATTTTTCTCTGTGTTCATTGCAGTACTGTTCTTGTAATTACTTTTCCATCATTGAACAGAAACTATACGTGATTATATGGACACCAAAGAGACAATAAAGTGCTAATATTTCACTATTCGGGGTGCTCCGTGGATATAGTTTTACCTAGAATAAATCATATTATTAGATACAACATTTCCACACTTCAATGGAGAATTAATTGCAGAGGGCCAAGGAGTGCCAAGCTAATATTTTCATTATTATTTCAGTCAAACCATATACATTTCATATTCATATAGTTTTTTTTCTGCGTTTTGAGGAATATTTCAGGTTTCGTTCTTATCATTCCACGAAAAGAATTTGTATGTGAATGGTTGAAATATAGATCAAAAGATAAGAATAAATCCTTCTTAATCTGCATTTGAAAACTAGGAAATAACGATGAAGATAAAATTTTGAACATGACGATAATTAGAGACGCCTTAAAAGATTATTCCAAAAACATCAGTGACATGAGGGAAAAATGTCATCATAGAGCTGAATTGTTTAAGGATTTTTCCGCGTGGCTGAAAAGGAAGGTGTTTGAGTTTATGTCATTGGTGACATGATAGTCCACAAGTCAAGGTGCAGGTCGTTCGGAAAAGAGTTTTACAGACTCTAGTCCTTAACAAATATTCCCGTCAATTCAGAGTGAATAATACAAGAATACGTTCTAGAGAGGCCGGATGATCTTCTTATGATGCTCTTATTTTCATCGGACCCGATTGTCGCCAGTTTTCGGAAGGGTGTGCGTAGATGTAATTAGCCTATTGAAATGTAGTTACCGTATCATCAACTTCAGGAACTGTCATTAGAAAATGTAGCTAACGATACTGACTCGTCAGAAGAAAATGCTGAAGGATGTAGCAGTATTGAATCAGACGATGATTGATGGATAATTCGTTTTTAGTGCGTAATATAATTGTATGTATTTGTTATTATTAAAAAAACAAGTCAGTACAATTACTTTTTTCATTATGTTGTTAGTCTATTTTTGTTCTTTATTTTTGAATTATAGCCTATGTATTATTTTTTATGAATATATATGCATGTATTATGTTCATGTAAATAATAGATGCAAAAAGTTACTACTTAAATGTTCCATAGATTTACAAAATATTTCCCAATTTTTATATGTCCAAATCCTACAACATTTGTTTGTAGGATATATTAAATACTATGGGTCAAAGATTTTTTTAAAATATTTTTCCCTATCTGAGTAGCCTCAAAAATATTGAAAAACACAAAAAAAATAATTTTTTCACCCTAAAAGTGGATTTTTGACCAATGTGTGCCGGTGGGAATCGAACACATTATTTCTGAATAATGTTGACTCAAAGAAATTCTGTTTGCAGAAAAATTTATTTTATTGTTGCCAACTTTTGAGCCAAAATATCAGGTCTACAGTGAGCCTATTTATGAGGAAGGGAGAACAGGATTATTGTTCTTTTAGGAAAGAAAGGGATATTATTAGTTATTAAAATAACTACGATTAAAAGTTAACTCAATCTTTAAGAGGACTGGTTAAAGAAGTTTAAATGATGCCACTTACAACGGCACTCTTATCTCTGTAGATATATTCAGTATCAATAAAAATGTTTATCAATAAGTGATTTTCAGTCAGGGCTGGTGTTTAAGATTTAACTTTTCATAATTTGATTATAATTTCCAGGAAGTGAAACATCTATACTCTAAACTTCAAAGAGTGGAGGAAATCAATGAAATAAGTACTTTTAACCATTTAGATTTTATGTGGGCAAATGATGCAAAAGATATACTTTATGATCATATCATCCAAGTTCTCAAGAAGTTTTGAAATACAAAAATTTGTGAAATAAAGGCCAATGTTTGAAGACTGAATTAAAGGTATATTATTAATATTATTACTTTTAGTGCCAGTTGTAATGAATAGTACAGCTATCATTTTTTACATTTTAGATCATTAGAACTGCTCAAATTCATGATTATTAAAACTTTATAGCATTAATTGTAACAAAATGAGATAACAAATTGTTAACACTTATAAAATTTTCCAGGTGTGCCCAAAATCCATTGGAATTCAACAGATGTTGAGTTTTGGAGTTCAACAGATGTTGAATTGGAATTCAACAGATGTTGAGTTTGACCATTTGGAATAACGATTCATTCCTCAACATTTTTCTTGTGTTTTGATGAGACAAAAAAAAATTGTTTTTAAAGAGGCTACAAAAAAAAGCTTTACTCGATTTTTCAAGAATACTTTCTGATTAAAATTGTCATTATAGTTTTTTTAATTTGGACAGACTGGTGCAATCATAGTATTTCAGAACTTTTCCTCAGAAATTTATATATCAGCATCTAGTGTGATATTTAAAATTAAGTTTGAATCCCGTATTCAACAGGATATTAGAAACTTTTATATAATATTTACAACTGCAGCTTTGCATTTTATGCCAGGAGAATTTATTAACAATTATTTTCTTTCTTCATTATTTATTTTGTGTGTGTGTGTGTGTCTGTTTAAGTTAGAAATTATTTAGAATCTCACAAATAATTTCAGAACACAAATAATTAGGCTCTTACAAATAATTAGGCTTTCCCGAAATTCCCTAATGTTATTTTTGTTCAATTAACCCCAAGTATAACATACAAAAATAATAGTAAATTGAAATGAACAAATCTGTTATTCATATTAAAACAAATTTGAATTAAAATCAGTGTCATATTAAAACAAATTTTTTTTTATTATGACACACCTTATCTGTGACATCAGGGATCAATGAATATATAATACAGGGCAGTTCTTATACAGTATTGAATTACATGCTGTAAGTTTCTTGGCCTTTTTGATACCTCTTCAAGAGGCGCTTTGTATCTAAAACCTTTCTGCTAAATCACAAATATTTACTTGCTGCTAATTCCCAATGATATAGGCTATTTATTAAACAAAATTACTTACAGTAGATTCTCCCGAACCCGGCGTCTTCGGGACCAGGGTATAGTCAGATTAGAGAAAACGCCGGATTATAGAATTCAGTTAGAAGCGGTCACTTATGTATTTGAAAAACCTTATTTTTTGAGGATATAATAATATGTACCATTTTTGATATTGCCTATTTAAGTAAAATTTAGTTACCGAATGATAAAATAAATTCAAAATATTTAAATCCTTGCTAGTGTATTTAAAAGTACATATGTATGTCACAGTTTCAAGGAATAAAAATATGTAGACAGGTGGTCCAGCCGCAGATTCCTTAGTAGAAACATTTATTTTCTCAGTAGAAACACAAGTTCCTGCCTCTAAAACAAAACATACATTCCTTCTTTGGCTTCCATTCAATAAAATACCCCAAAACAAATGTTTGGTTCGCTAGGAAGGGAAGGTTTTCTAGAAACCCTTGAGCCGATCTAGCTCCGGAGAGTTTCGAGATTCGTCACTCATTCCTCTTGGAGACCGCTGGATTAGAGAGAGCGACAGATAAGAGAATTTCGGATAAGGGAGAGTCTACTCTATGTTTATAATCTCTACAGTAACGAAATAGTTTATTTTTTAACTTTTAGCATTAAAATTTTATTTTTATAAGTGTTTGACTGACCTAACCATCCCAAAAAAGAAATGTTAAAAAAACAATTTGCAACTTAAGGGACGTCAAAAACAAAGAAATAGTTTTCGGAGAAAATCAATAAAATGGTAGAGAATTTATGTGTGCTACATTCATTGATAAACAATCTGAAAGAAGTGAACACTTCTAGTTATTATAATTAACTTAAATGCCTAAGAATGAATAAATAAATTGGTTCCAAACGAAATTGAGTAAACAATTAATTGTGAACAATATTCATAACTGTCTATTTTAATTGATAAAAAAGAATTGGTTTAAGAGTAATAAAGATGTAATAATTATGTGGAGTTCCAAGCTTCTGTGATTTAATAAGTTTTATTAAATAATAAGAACCAGTATTACTTTTGAGGGTACTATCTAACACAAACTATAGACACATATTTAATGGAGAAAAAAAAATTACCACTCAATCAGGCAACTTATAAATAATTATTATTATTATAATTGATCAGACTGTACTCAGAGATTGATGGACATTTATAACTTAGTCAATCAAATTAATTGATTTGATTTCATTTTAACACTCATACCATTATAAATAATTTATTTTTTTACAAATGTATATAATAAATTATATAAAAATCATGTAGAAAGGAGTGTGTGTGTATATATATATATATATATATATATATATATATATATATATATATATATATATATATATTACATAAAATATTGTTATTTCAACTGTACAGTTTTCAAATTATAAGTGAGCCAAGATATAAACAGAAAGGCAATAGTGATAGTTCAGAATACCAAGAACTACGTCATTCATATTATTTTAATTTTAGTCGAACATTAAGATTTATTTAAGAACATGGCGATGGAAATATTCTAACATATACAGTACAGTATACAGATATATCGTAACATATCATTATATTTTCAACATTTTGATGCCTTATAATAGTTAAAATGTAAAATATTAGAGGTTAAATGTACAATGAAAATATAATAGAATATCCTTACAGTGCTCAAACATTTTTCAAAATTCTAATTTACTAAGCACTTATGAAAGTTGTTGAGGACCCAGTTTTGAGGGGAATATTATAAAGAAATAAAACAAAATATTTTTTACAGCAAACATATTATTGAAAATTACATTCTCAATTAGACTGGAATATTATGAAGAAATATAATTTCATGGTGAAAATATCATGAGCAAAGAAACTTTAGAATGTTTAAACTATTCCAAAGTTAATATTATTGTCACTTATTGAGTT
Source organism: Gonocerus acuteangulatus (assembly GCA_946811695.1). Taxonomy (NCBI): domain Eukaryota; kingdom Metazoa; phylum Arthropoda; class Insecta; order Hemiptera; family Coreidae; genus Gonocerus; species Gonocerus acuteangulatus. The sequence continues at coordinate 90,963,950 of OX328132.1, read as the reverse complement.
TTACTCTATTATTCCACTATAAAAAATGTATATAGTAAACAAAAAAAAAAAAAAAAAAAAAAAAAAGATTCTTTAATAATCTCCAGGAGGTGTAACCCCTTAACATTAAAACTGTCTTACTATACTCTTTGACACTTTTTACTGCCACACCTGCAGTCAAATGAAATATTAGGGTTATTATAATCACAGGTGATTTCGTCCCCTGCGTTGATCCTTTGTACTGATTTAAAAATAAGATGTGGAAAGTTATTTATGAATACTACTTCCATTGCAGTATTGGGCTCACATGAATGGTTAATAAATCTGAAAAAAAAAAAAAAAAAAATATATATATATATATATGAATTGTAATGTAATCACTCACCTAACTTAAATATAAGTGAAGAGGATAATTAAAAATCAACAGGGTTAATTCAAGACATGGGCGTATATAAGGGGGGGGGCTGAGGGGGCTGCAGTCCCCCCCCCCCCCCGAAATTTGGATTTGATCAGTAAAAATTTCATAAAACCCTTAAAAATAAATTAAATAAGATCATTTAGTTCATAAAACATATTCTATTTTGGGTGTAATAGTGTTTAGGTTGGCTAAAACTCTTCCAAGATCTAAATTGTTAGTATTCCATACACCGGAAATGGTCTCAGCCCCCCCCCCGAAATTTTTCCAGACCCTCCGAAATTATTTTCTATATACGCCCATGATTCAATAGTAAATATCTTATTGTCACAGATGATGGAGGAGGCACTCATCCAAATCGTCGTTTAAAGTATGACAAATAGTTAATAAATGGAAGTTATTGAATCGCTCTATTTATAAAATTCTATTAGTTATAGTTACTCTTTCTTTTTTTTTTTTTTTTTTTACCGCGCATCTACATCTAGGTCATTAGCGCCGACATCCAGGGTGCAGCGAGGAATTTTACCAGCAAGCCGTGGGATGATAAAATTCCTGCCGGAGGTTGGGAATCGAACCCACCATCTCCCGCTTATGAATCCAAGGCGCTAGCCATTAGACCACGGGAGACCCCGTTACTCTTTCTTTCTTGGTTTATTGTTGTTATGGAGCATCTGCCAAGGTCATTAGCACCAATCTATCTATTTGTTGCCACTCTTTCAAAACATCTTTGGATAAGTAACTAAGGCCTGTCAGAAAAAGAGGTTAACCTACTCCAAGCTGGATTCCAACTAGTATCTCTAAGGATCTCCAATATCATAGTACGAATATCTTAATGATAACTGATAGGGACAGACAAGTTCTGAAAAATCACAGAAACAAATCAGGGTAATTCTTTCTCAGCTCAATTTTTCTAGGTGATCCTAGGGTCGGGCTGGGACCCCAAATCCGGCCCTTGTACAACACTAGAAGATAAAATCTTTAGTACATATATGAGCTTTAAACTTGGGTCCTCCTGAGAATATGAATTGAGTGCCCGACCACTGAGTCAACTTGACCCTCTAGAAGATGTCCGTTTAATAAATAAATGCTTTTAAAATTATATTTGTCATTTTTAGACAAATTTATTTTGTAATAATTTATATTTGTGTCACATTATTTTTATCTTATTTGTTTTAACTTAATTTGCTTCTCCAAGGCTCTTTTTTTACCATATGTCTATTATGAAATCTATTTCTCTTAAAAATGGAATGAAAGAAACAACATTTGTTCAATGTTTCTATTTATTTTAAATGTGAAATCAGCTAAAATAATTATCATTTATAAAATATGTTCCTATGAAAGTTTTGTAAATAAAAAATACATTTAAATTGTGATATATTTGTTCATACAAAGTTTTAACCTCATCCTATGTTATCCTCATTATAACATATGAAGAAAACAATTTGTACTGAGCAAAATTTGTCATAAAAGTTTGTAATAAAAACATTTGTTAGACAATGCTGCTTAATATCTCCAACACTATTTATACTCTACCTACATGACCAGGATGATGGCCCGTGAGAAAGAATTATTACCGGAGATGTGAAAATAAAATATTTAGCTTTTTTAGATGATATAGTGTCCTATTCTTCAGTTGAGGATTAACTCTTAAATTACGAAGAACCAATAAATAGGTGGGTGAGTGGCCGTGGCCCAGACTACGAAATACCAATATATTGTTGTTGAGAGGCTGAGTCCCAGATGAAGAAGTACCAATATATCAGAGGCACCAGGCCCGGAGGTAAACCCCTTCTGCTATCAATAATGTATTGTAAAACCAAAATCATGGATCGAAAGAAAATTATAATACCAAAAGCACAAGCAAGATGGCATGGGATGGAGGGAGTAAAAAATTATAATAACAAAATTTGTACAGAATACTTTACGTATATTAAAAATAAAATAAATTATAATTTTCTGAATGCAGAAAGTTTAAGAAGATGAAGATCTTATAACTAGAGGTTATTTATAATTACCGAACAATGTTCCCACAGAAGCTTGTATCCACTCTTAGTTTTCCAAAAAGACAGGCTGCATAAGAAGTGTCTCCCACGTCCTCGGGAAACACTATTTTGCCACGTAAATCTTCAACTGTTTCATCTGTAAGTTATTAAAGTTAAATACCATTATTTTAATAATATTTTCCATGCAAAGTATAACTTACTGCAATTATGCTAACAATGTGAGAATTGAAGTAAGTAGAATTTTTTAATTAAGCATTATCATTTTTTTCTTAATAAAAATGAATAATTAATTAATAATATAATTTATATACATTCTAAAGTAAATAAAACATTTGGCACGTCCATAAAAAACTTACTATTTTGTAGAAATATTCGTAATATTAAAAAATTTTACTATTCATAACATCTAGATAGTCTTGGCAGTGACATTGCCAACACTCTTGAGATTGCCACCTTGGGCGAGGCATCGTTGGAGGCGTTCAGTTTGTATATGAGTGTGTATTCTTTTCTGACACTCTTGAGCTGGCCGCCTTAGAGGAAGTATCGTGAAAGTGTCGAATTTGTACCTGAGTAATAGCGGTATTAGAAAAGTTTGTCACTTGCCTGAAGATAAAACTTATATATTCAGGCAAGTGACAAACTGGAACTTGGCATTTTTTATTCATCGTTAGTTTTTAGTTAGAATGCGGGAAGAGGGAGCGAAATAAATCTTTTATTTATTTTTCTTTAAAAATAAATCTTTCATCTATAAGAATAATACCCGTGTTAAACCTCATAAGTTTATCTTTAACTGGTTGATAGTTATGAGAGGGTAAAAATCGGCTCTAATACGGCATTTAATATGCACACAATGTGCTTAGGCCGGAACTTGGCCTCGTGCACTACCATGCACTTAGATCTATATCGTATATATATTTCATTGGAACATATGTACTGTCAGTTCCTGAAGCAAATAAAGAAAAAATAAACATTAACAATTTTATTTTTATTCAAGCAAATTTTTGTTAGCTTCAATATGTTCCCTCAATACCCTGCTAGCTTTATTATCGCTTGTAGGAACTCATTCACTTTAAATCAATAAATTTGAGAAATAAAAATTTTCATTTTGGGCTGGCAATAAGCCTGATAAATGTACAGAATGTCGGAAATTTCTATTTTCAGATAAAATATTTTTTTTAGATAATTAACAAGTGGCCAATCATTGAAAAGACGAAGAATAGATCAATGTCTGGAACTCATTCATTCAATGTTTCATGAATTTTTTTTGTTTCTAAACAGTAAGAGGCTTCAATAGTTTCACCTGTTTTGTTTTTTAAAATAATGAACTAAACCAGTTGTATTCCACAAAATTGTTTCCATTGCCTTTCTTGGATGTTATTGAGGTTTCCCTAGTGATTCAGATGGCTGATCATGATCCATTCATTGACCATTTTTTTAGATACCATAGAACCCCCATTTTTCATGACAAGTTATCAGACAATTCAAATATTATTCACATTTAAGTCCGCAACAAAGAGCAAATTTTGTAACATTTAAGTTACTAACAATAATTCAGATTGTGTGATTCCCACTGATCCAATGTTGTGTTTTTCCAATAAAAAGAAGGTTTTGTATAATAGAAGTATAGTGGCTGATGTTCAAGTATTTTGAATGTTCTCTACTTGTTTGATTTTGATTGGCCTCTACTAAGACCTTTAATTCATCAAGCTTTGCTTCGGCCCTTTCTCAAGATCCATTTTAAATACTTATATTGCAGAAATGAAACCTATAAAAGCACACGATATAGAGTTCTTTTTATTCCCTATATCACCAAAAAGTTTATTGATGTTTACAAAGGTTAGGTAGGCTCTGGTTTGCAAACAAGAGATATATGGTTTAATTACTTCATCAAAATAAATAAATCTGTCATATCATCTGTTCCAAATCAATATTTTGATAGAGTCCAAGAAATAAATGTCCTTAATTTAAATAATACAAAAGAAAATAACTAAGATCCCCTCCCATATTAATTATGGGCCAGTCCCTCTAATATTAATTAGGGACAGCGCCCTATTTAATATATGAGAACAGCTAGGTAGGATACAAACATTCTTCCAATTATTTGAGGTCGTTGTATGTCACCACATAATTGTATATTTGGGCTGATATTTCTACAACGATATATTCAAACAATATACCAATATATATCGTGCTATAACATAAGAGGTATTTCTGGTTTGTACATTTTATCAGTCTTGTGATGTAGCAGGCTTTGTAAAAACCTTGAAACTTTAGATCACGCCATATTTTTAGATGATAAAATCAGAGAGTTCTGCAAACGGCTATACTAAGAAACCTGATTTAGACTATTGAAAGCATTGCGTTTTGTGCATCTATTAAGTTATTCTGTCTTCCTACTTATTCATCTTATCCATTATTATATTTTTAATTATAAAAAAAGAGTTTCCCAAGTTTTGTTTAAAAGTTTTTTTTTTTTTCCAAAAATAAATTCTAAATAATAGATAGGCCATTTATTTATTTGAAATAATTTTACTCGTCATTCTTATTAAATCAAACTTTAAAACCAGTGAAAAGTAATAAAAGTCTGACTCGCAGGAACTGCCTCATCCTAGTCCGGTTCTGTTCATATCCCTAGTGTCATTAGTAAAGGAATATAAGCATTTATTCGTAGGTTTTTATCTTTCGTGAAAAATATAGAATAAAATCTCAAAAAAAAAAAAATGTTATTTATTGTATTAAAAATTTAGTCTATAAAATATATATTGGAGCATATAATTACATAATTCAACCTAAATGTTCAGAGATAAAAATAAAAAGTAAATGAATAATAAAATTAAGCTTTCCTACAATTGGAAATTGATTCACGCAGTAAGAGGAGAGGCAAGAGGGCAAGCATAGCACAGTCCAATAGGGTCCGAACAGGTAGATCACTACACAGCCGTGTGGCCCAGCCCCTACCACTCGCAGTGAAACAAAAAAGAATACTAAGTAAGGTAAATAGAAAAATAACCCGTTCTGAATTTTACAAAAATACCAAGAAATTAAAACAGACAAATAGAATCGTTCAAATGAGATAAACCAACTACTTTAAAGTTTTAAGCACTTATTTTTCAAAATGTGACTGTCTCATTGAAAATTCCCTCAGAACATTTTTTGTTGAGAATTTAGTAAGCTTTCGAATGGTGACCTTCCGCTTACCAAGATACCCAACCGTTTTCGATGTATTAAGGAAAACATACGAAGTTCCCAAAACTTTTCATACCTACTAATAAAATATTTTATTCTAATCCTTCCTTAACTCCAACGTAACCAAAATTTAAACATCTTTGTTTATATGAATTTTAAACATGCAGAAAATATTTTAACTTAATCGCATGATTCTATGTACCCTTTTTGAAATTATATATATCTTCATTTAGTAAATGTGAAGACGCGAGGTCTCCACACCGATCGTTTTGAAATGTTGCACTATAACGTATTTTGATGCACTAAACACGAATCCGTTAAAAAAAAAAGAAGCTCGCTCTCCACTAGGAAAGAAGTTATAAAGCACTAAATTTCACTGTTGTGCGGGTTCTGAAAGCTGACGTAAACAACGTATTTCCTAGTGGAGAGCGAGCTTTTTTTTAACGGATTCGTGTTTAGTGCATCAAAATACGTTATAGTGCAACATTTCAAAACGATCGGTGTGGAGACCCCGCGTCTTCACATTTACCCTTTATTTGACAATTATACAATACATCAAGTATTTTTTTATAATCCTTTTGTTCTTGAATACATGTCATGAAAAACAGATAGGGGAAAAAGGCCCATTGGCAAAAACCTATTGTCTTGAAGTTCTAAGTACCGTAATCAAAAACTTTATTCGAGAACTATTTTTCCACTTTTGTCGAAAACGGTTATAGCTATCGTCTTAAAAATGGTTTCAGTCGTTTTTATACGCCAAGAAACCTATTAAACGAGTACTTGCAAGCATATAATATGAGCGTAACGATTTTTCGTGCAAATTTTGCTCCAAAAACCATGTTCCGGTGGACGGATTCTGCTGGTTAACGAACTTGACCTTTCAAATTAGTCGAAATTTGTTTGTACCAAAGTTCATCAAAATCAGACCATTATTCACTGAACTAGAGCGCGAACAGAAAAATATATATACCGTTACTACCGGAACCACCGCTACTTTCGTTCTCTGGAGGTTCTGAAATGTAAAATTTTCTAGTTCTAGTTCCGGATTGCGTCATGAGGTTAACCTTATAAGCGGGGTTCCTCCCTATGGAGGGAGGGATAAACCGCACTGAAAGGAAATTAATAATAATAATAATAAATAAAGAGGGTTTCGTAATAGCCATCCAGGATCAAGTAATAGCAACAAGATCCTATCGACGTCACGTTTTGAAGGATATCACCATCTCTGACAAATGTCGACTTTGTAACAAAGCGTATGAGTCGATCCAGCATATTACGGGGGGCTGTGAGATCCTTGCGGGATCAGATTATCTTCAGCGGCATAATAACGTGGCCAAAATATATCATCAAGCACTCGCAGAAAAATATGTTATGTTGGATGGTGTGGTCCTTTATTACCGCTACGTCCCAAATAGACTTTTGGAGAAAGGTACAATTAAAATGTTTTGGGAGGAAGCAATGTTAACGGACCGTACTGTCCACCACAATAAACCAGACATTCTTATCATTGACAAGGGAAGTAAGACAGCCGATATTATTGATTTCGCAATCCCTAATGATGAGAATATCCGGAAATCATATGCTGAGAAACTGCGCAAGTATCAGTAGTTGGTCAATGAGCTGAAAGACTTGTATAAGTTGGATTCCGCAAGGATAACAGCCCTCATAATCTCGACCAACAGGCTAATTCCAAAAACGACAATTGCCGCAAATACCTATCTGAAACTGCCGAAGGATCTAATTAAAAATGCCCAACAAGCGGAACTGCTTGATATCGCAAGAACGGTTAGGAAATTTTTAAATGAACGCCCGTAAAAAAAAAAAAAAAAAAAAAAAAAAAAAAAAAAAAAAAAAAAAAAAAAAAAAAAAAAAAAAAATCAGTATAAAAACAATTCTTTCGGTTGGCAACAGCCCCCGAAAAAATTTATCCCAGGAGTCTGAGGAGAAAACCCCCCAATAATAATAATAATAATAATAATAAAACACTGTCTACGTACTTGGACAAGCAAAAGCAGTAATTGGCAGTATACGCCAACCGAGTACGTCGATACAGTAAAGCGTTCCTCCGCCGAAAACAAAACTCACTCTTTAGTACACAAGAAAGGGATTTTTACAGAATGTTAAGCAAACACAGCGATGAGCCAAACCGGGATCCTCGAAATGTGAAAATTGATGAAACGGTTAATTTCTGGGCCAATATATGGGAAGTTCCTTAAGGCCATGGTAATATTGAAACATGGATGCCTGACATATCGGGAACTCTGCAGAACATCAGTCAAATGGAGGATTGCAGCATAACTATTAATGACATAGCAAAATCTGTTAAAAAACTTCATATTTGGAAGGCTCCTGGTCGCGATGGTATTCACTATTATTGGCTAAAATATTTAGACAATTTACATGAACCATTCCCTCGCTGTTACCAAGAAATTCTTTTAGGTACTAAGCCAATACCAAGTGACTTTGCTGAGGGTTTGACACACATGATCCCAAAGAAAGAAGGCCAACCCCTCGAACCCAATGACTACAGGCCTATAACATGCTTAAATGGAGTCTATAAGCTCTTTACATCTATTATCTCTAACAAGATCCAAGATCACATCACACAAAATGAATTACTAGCTCCCGAGCAGCTAGGCTGTAGAAGTGGTTCTAAATGATGTAAAGAGCTGTTAGTTATTGGGAATTAACATTACCGATGGCGGCGCCGCTTTCGTTGTCAAAATGGCGTTATACAAAGGTATACCCGTGACATTTGTTACATAGTGATTGCTGATAACAAGTGTTTTCGCAGTTGTTTGTGGTTCTATTTCACGTTAATATTAGTGTTTTCATCAAGAAACAGGGGTTTTGGAAGCTCTACTTTATTCGTGTACTCAAATATGTAAGAATATTGGACTAACAGTGAGTTGTTGTTATTGTGATGGATAAGCAAAAGTGAGGTAAATTTTATTTCATACCATTGTGAATAGCTTTGAATACAATAAATGTATTTTATAATAAATATTGCATATTATAGAACACCAACAAATCATGAACAACTTTAAAATTGAGAAACTATTTCAAAATTTCTTTGAATCTCTATTTCACATATTACATGCACCATTTCATTTACTTATTAAGGTTGTAATTAAATTATATAAATATACTTTATCAAAAGGCACCGTAATATTTTTGAAACTGGAGTCATATGAATTAAATATGAAGTAGTACACTCATTTAAATTTAATATAGCCATTCGTAATTAAACTTGTGAAACAAAGTGCAAACAACTTGATAGATTGGTTGGTTTTCTCCAAAATACCACATTTATTTAGGTAATGGATGTGCATTCACAATTGCTTCACCTTCAACTATGCACCTGGAATTCCTTAAGGCTTCTAGATAGCCAAAGAAGTTCCTTAGTACATACTTTTGTTCATCAATATCTATACCTTCTGAATTTCTAGAAGTGAATTTCAGAAATTAAATCAAATTTGGGTAAAATGGGTTGCAAGCTGTTTATATTCACACAAGAATGAAGGTTGCATAAATGTGAATTATTTCACTACCTCTTACATATATTGTTTAAAAATAATTACTTTGTGAAAGGGAAAGGTTCATGTTGTCTTTAAAAAGACAAATTTGTCATAAAACAGTTGGGAAATTATTAAATAGCAAAAAAAAAACACGACCAACACAATAGCTTTACATGTGTAAAGAATGCACGTATACCGTTATCGCTAGTTCCGAAATTTTCCGCATGGCGGCGTATCGCTTAATGTTAATTCCCAATAGACTCTTTTATTGCATCTCAGGCCTCAGCCAAACAGCGAAGTCTATCGATGGCATGGATTGACTACAAGAAAGCTTTCGATTCGGTTCCTCACTCCTGGTTAATCGAGGTGTTAAGAATTTATAAAGTCGCTAATAATGTAACTGACCTTTTATCACGTATGATGGCCACGTGGAAAACAAAGCTTACCTTTGGAAAGGGACGACATACTGTGGAAAACGAAACGATAAAAATAAAAAGGGGAATATATCAAGGTGATAGCCTGAGTCCTTTGTGGTTTTGCTTGTCCCTGAACCCCTTGAGCCAGTTGCTGCGTGATAGTGGGTACGGTTACCGGATGACTATAAATGACCAAGAAACCAGGATATCTCAGTCTATACATGGGCGATCTGAAATTGTACGCAAAGAATGCTTCCCAACTGGAGAGCATGATAAGCATTGTGCGAAATTTCAGTAACACCATTCGAATGTGCTTTGGTTTAGATAAGTGTGCTACATGTTTCAAAAGGACGCACAGTATCATAGCACTTTCGGATGGGGACCATGTACGTGAATTGGGGGGATCTGAAACGTATAAGTACCTTGGCATCCAACAGCACCTTAAGATCTGCCACAAAAATGTTAAGGAGGAGCTTAAAAATAAGTTTTTAAAACGGCTGCGTTTAGTATTAAGAAGTTATCTGCATGGAAAATACAAAGTGAAAGCTATCAACACCTGGGCAATACCTTCATTGATGTATAGTTTCGGTGTGATAAAGTGGCCAGATACATCACTACGGGATTTGGATCGACTCATTCGAACTGAAATGACTAAAGCACGCATGCACCATCCAACATCTTCAATGGCAAGGCTGTATTTGCCAAGGAAAAAAGGTGGCCTTGGCCTCATCAATATTGAACATTTATATAGACCTCAAGAAAGTAATCTGATGCATTATATGAGATCGAGTGAGAGCCACCTTTTTAAGGAAATCGTTAAATTGGGCGAGAATTATACAGCCTTGAAATTGAAGATAATTAATGAACCGGATCTAAGGACAGACTCTGGTCGCCTTTCTGAATGGCAAACGAAAGAATTGCACGGGCCATATTGCAATCGTTTATTTGATCCGGAGGTGCAGACGACGTTGTCGGTAGCATGGTTGACTTCTGGTCGGCTATTCTCGGAAACTGAGGGTTTCGTAATAGCCATCCAGGACCAAGTAATTGCAACACGATCCTACCGACGACACGTTTTAAAAGATATTAGTATTTCGGACAAGTGCAGATTATGTAACAAGGCGTATGAGTCGATTCAACACGTGACGGCAGGCTGCAAAATTCTTGCGGGATCTTATTACCTTCAGAGACACAACAAAGTTGCCAAGATATACCATCAAGCAATAGCAGAAAGGTTCGGCATTATGGAAAGTACGGTACCGTATTATCGCTACGTCCCACAAAGACTTCTAGAAAATGATAGAATTAAAATCTACTGGGACGAAGATATGATTACGGACCGAACTGTTCACCATAATAAACCAGATATTCTCATCATCGACAAGCATAATAAGATTGCTGATATAATTGACATCTCAGTGCCAAATGATGAGAATATCCGGAAAGCATATGCCGAAAAGCTGCGAAAATATCAAGACTTGGCCATTGAGTTAAAAGATCTCTATAAATTACATTCCGCTAGAGTTACTGCAGTTATCATTTCGACCAATGGTTTGATACCGAATACTACAGTAAGTGCCACCAAATATCTGAAATTGTCAGAGGAACACTTAATACTATCCCAGCAAGCAGTCCTACTCGACACAGCTCGAATCGTAAGAAAATTTCTTAATGCCCATAATTAATGCCTAAATAAAAAAATGTTTTTAAAAATAAAAATAATGCTTTTTACTGGTTGGAACTATCCCCCAATAAAAATATTCTCCAGTAATCTGAGAGACCCCACCCCACAATAATAAAGGTATGCACATTTTAAAAATAGCAAATAAACATAAAGTACTTTTAGTAAACCTAGTAAATGGACTAAACAAAAGCTAACTTCAATAGAGTAGTTTCTTATTCGGTGTTTCTGTAGGCTAAGACATTTTGAAACTAAAAACACTTCCAAAAAAAGCCAAATGCTAAAAATAAAAAAAAAAAGTCCGACTCGCAGGAACTGCGTCATCTTAGCGCGGTTACGTACATCTGGAAGAAATGGAATCACAAATCACAGGAAACTGACAGTAGCCAACTTACATAGAAGCGGATAATTATTAATCTGTATAACTCAATACAATTATATACTGAAAACGTACTTACTCTTTGACTACTGCTGTGAAGGCTCTATTCTAAACAACCAAAAATTCGTTGTCATTTTAAGTATCTTGTTTTACCAGCAAATTCGTTTTAATGTTATAATACTGATAATATGTGCTTCAAGGCGAATAAAATTCCAGTGTGTCGTGGTTTAAATCTTTCTATTAAATAAGAAAAAACGATAACTTCAGTTGGAGGCTATGAGGAAGGTTATATAGATAGGATAATTCAAAACAAACTCTGCATACGTCATCATGATTAGCCACTGCCATCATGATTACCACAGCCACTCCAAACTTATTACCAATACTTTTCACCGTTTCTTAGCATATTTTACTATAATAATAATTTTACTGATAAATGCAATTTTAAACAAATAACAACCAATTACAAAGTGAGACAAACAAAGAGAAAAACGCTTTCAAAACAAGAAAACAAACACTTTTTAAATTTTAAGCGCTTATATCTCTGATTGACGTTGCCCCATGGAATATTGCTTTAGAACCTTTTTTGTAGAGAATTTATTAAGCATTCGAATGGTCACTTTCCACTTACCACGATTTCCCAACCGTTATCGAGACATTTACGAAAAATTTATGAAGATCCGAAAACTTTTTCTGTCTATTAATAAAATATTTTTTTTCGCATACTTCCTTAACTCCAAATATAACCAAAATTTAAACATCTTAGTTGGGATTAATATCCAAGATGTAGAAAATATTTCAATTGAATCCCGCGATTCTAAGTACTCACAAAAATAATGACTTACAAAACATTGATTCCACTTTTCCTATAAAACAAGTACCTGCAAGCATATAAACTCAAAAACGTAAGCGTTACTATTTTTTTGCGCGAATTTCGCCCCAAACACTCTCTTCTAGTGGGCGGATGCTGCTGGTTAACGAACTTGACCTTTCAAATTAGACGACAGATTTTCGTACCAAATTTTGTCAAAATCGGACCATTTTTAAGCTTGCTAGAGAGCGAACAGACATATATTAATTAATATATGTCACATTATTATATTAATTCTTGTGAATGATGACCCGATATATATTTTTCACATTTTCGGCACTTCCGGAATGCGTCGTGAGGTCATCCTTATTATATTAGGTTCTCCCTATGGAGATAGGGAGTAACCTCGCTAAAAATAACTAAGACAGCAAAAACAATTGAATGAATATATGTTGAAATTACTCCTCTTGTGTTAAAATAATAATTCATTCCTTATTCAGAATTTTGAAGGGTTAAGTAATTTATGACAAATATACATACACACACATGTGTGTGTGTATATATATATATATATATATATATATATATATATATATATATATATGTGTGTGTGTGTGTGTGGGGGGTGTGTATATATATAAATATACATATACATATATAAACAAATACTAAGAAAACTATTTAAGGCATACCTTTGTCAATATCTTGGAGGCTAAACAGGCCCCATCCTTTTTCAAGTGTTCTCTTTAAAGATACAATTTTTTTCATGCAGTAACCATTTTTACAATCTTTGTTGCAGATAGTATTGCAATTATAATTATTCACTCTGAAATTAAAATTGGGGGTTGAACAAACATCATAAAATGAAATAAAATATATATATATATATATATATATATATATATATAAAATCTGAAATTTCATATCTGAAATTTTATTATATAAAGACACTTTTTGTGGGATTCATCCATTTCCAGACTTCCCCAAAAATGTGACAATCAGTAAACATGTTTTTATTAAGTTTCACATTATTGTTTTTTTTTTTTTTTTAAATAAGGAAATGAAAAAAGTTACCAATCAGGGTGATTAAAAGTCAAGAAAAAATTGGCTAAGAAAAACATTTAGATTATCTGAAAAATTTATAATTTGTATGTTTCGGCATGTTCTTTGGCAGACCTCTTCAATAATAAATACCTAGTGGGTGGAGGAAAGCCAAAAAAAAGGTGATCATGAGGTTTCTTTATTTTTTTTACCTCATGATCACCTCACTGGTATCTCAGTCTGTCTCCACCCCTTGGCATTTATTACTATCAACTATTTCTTGACTTTTCTATGTTCTTTCAGGGTCAAAAAGTTTGAATAGACCTTTCTCAGAGACAGTTTAAATCTTATAAGGGTCTTCTTGCAGAAAATGTTATTTTCTTTACAATGTTGCATTTTAAATTTCCCCAGGTCATATATTTTAGGGATAACAACTAATTATTAAATGAGAAATTGATAATTAAGAAGTAATCAGAAAAAAGTCGACTTGCAGGAACTACAGAATTTCCATAATGCTTTTATCCCTAGAGCCATTTGGAAAGATTGGAGTTGATACAATGAATGTTTCGTGAAAAATGTAAATTCCTACTCCAATGAAACACCTCGAAGAAAAAAACAATTTTAAATCATTAAGATGGTATAATGAAAGTTAGTACAGATATTAATTAGTTTTTTGATAAGATAAAGAGAACAAACAAGAAAGTATCAAATAAAAAAGTGATCTACAGTATTAAATAAAATAATAGCATTAGACAGCTAACAAAAAATATTATAAAATATACATTATTTTATTTTCAAATATACATATATGAGTAGATTTTAATTGTATCATTTTATAGAAATAGTAATAAACATTAGACAGTAAAAAATACTATAAATATAAAAAGTGGGGTTCAATTCCCACTATGGGGTGGTGGCTTTTCTTTAGAAGAAAGAAAAGGCATCAGCCCTATCCTGGCTTGAAAAGGGTGGTAACCTATAGATATCCCGTCCTAAAATTCTTAGTTAATAATAATGGACGTTAAAATTTAAAAAATATATATATACAAAATAGAAAACTTGCCCACTGCATTGGTATCTCTCATATTTTGCATCTCGTAAAGCTTTTGTAATTTCTAATTGTAATTCCTTTTTCTTATTTCCAGGCCAAAAATATGATTTCTGAATAAGTTTAAACTTTGGCGTTTCCTAGAATATGGAAAAATTAAAATGCAATGCATCTAGAAACTATTGATTATTTTTAAACAAAATAAATCTGTAAATCAATTATCATTTTCAAAGAGATATTATTATTTATTCAAGATTTTCATGTTTCTTAAGCGTATAAGACTTATTTTTATGATGACGAGTGGTCACTAGTTAAAATGTGTCCATATGTAGGAAAAGAAAAACTCTTAGCAGGGGAAAATTTTGTTGACCTTTACATTAGCATATCCCTATAATGAAGTGTTCGAATGCACTGGTCAACAAGGATTTCTTGACAAGAAATCTAGTTAGTCAGACTTGTGCAGTTTTTTATACTGAATTCAGATATGTAGTCAGAATTTTTCCATCAGGCACAGTTTTTTGTGACAGCTACTTTGTAAAATCTGATTTTAGCATTTTTTTTTTTTTTTTTTTTTTTTTTTACCTGTAATAGGAACCTTTACCTCACATGTAGCAATTTTCATAACACCAAGAAAGTGTGTAAATCACGTAGACAGTTTCTGTTATATTTGTGGTGAGCTGACCTTCAAGTCTCAGAGGCGAAATTTGACCCCACTCGTAAAGAAGTGTTATCATCTTTACTTTGGCTGTCAGGCTGGTGAATTTGGTAAGAGCTGGGCCCCAAATACATGCTGTATTTCATGTGTTAGATTGCTGACTGAGTGAAAAAATGGTACGTATCGTATGCCATATTCAATTCCCATGATTTGGAGGGAAACGAAGGATCATTTAAGTGATTGATATTTCTTTTTGTCAAATATTAAAGGAATCCCATCTAAAACAAAACATACAGTTAAGTATCCGAATTTGGAATCTGCAATAAGACCAGTCTTACAAAATGAACAGTTCCCTGTACCAGGAAATGCCGATATGACCTTAAGTGATAACTCTGAATCTGACCTATCTGAAACTGAAAATGCTTTAGATGACAATTGAAATTATCCTACGTATCGTTGCTACAAATGCAAAGTATCGAATATGAAATTCACCAGTTTTCAGAGCGGAAAAGCATTCCTAACTTTTTTCTGGAGTGTCAAATATTCGGCAGATTAGACCTTTTGATTGTGGAATACTTTACCTTTAATAGGGTGATCTAAGATTCAAGAATTTGCCGTACATAAGTCCAGCAGAAATTAGTAAATATTGACAATGAAAGATGCATTTTTACACATTCGTTACTTTGCATTTGTATCGACGATATGAAGCCAATATCTGTTCATCAGAATCATACTTTCGAAATGAGAAATACCTTAATGAGCTTATCCTGGATTTAAATCTGTCTAAACAGCTAGCTAAAGGTTTCACTTCCAGGCTCAAAGGATGGAATCTACCCTAAAAAGAAGTAATAATATGTAGTTATCGTGGCCGCCATAGTGATTTCAAGGATGAGGAGGTGATATCTTATTGTGTTTAATGGAAACTCTTGCGCTTCAACACTGGTCAGGTGATTGGTGACTATTCATAGATTTGCCTAAAGTTAGTTTGAAGGCTGTGCTGCTACATATTGGCAATAATTTTCCATCAATACCTTTAGCTCAATATGAATGAGAATAAATGAACTAATTTTACTAGAACTTTTTAACTTAACTAATTTTAGAGAAAATACAATATAGAATATATGTGGTGATTTAAAGGTCTTTATTGCTTGGTTTGCAATTTGGGTTCACAAAATTGAACTCTTGTGAAAGAAAAAAAGTTCATTTTTGTGGACCAGTGATACATGTCAGGTGGAAGGACAAAAATAAATAATTAACAAAGTCAATTTTTTTATACAATTCTGCTCAACTTGCTTCACACCATTTCAGGTGCCTCTTCAGGAGCCAAAAACTCACTACAATAAAAATACAGCCCGATTGTTCAAAGATCAGCTGTGAGTAGTCAGCTGCTGTGAGGAAAAGCATGGGAAAGGAAGGAACCCAGACACCAGTCAGCAATATTGACCATCAGCAGCTAGAGACCTGCATTGCTCTATAATTCCCATGATTCCCCAATCCTACCTGCCTATTTAGGCTGGGCTAAATCCTAGCTCACTCTCAGTCTCACTCAGTCTCTCCTCACTCACACTCTCTACCACCGTCCAGGCCAGTTGTCCTATCAATACACGCTACTTCTCACAAGCCAGCCTTTCATTCTCAGCCCCCGAATCTCCATCACATTTGGTGGCAGCGGTAAGCACGGTCAACACTATCACATTTGGTGGCAGCGGTAAAGCACGATCAACTCCATCACATTTGGTGGCAGCGGTAAAAGAGGACAACACCATCACATTTCAGCGGTAAGTACATATTTTCATTTTTGCTTAAATCAAGTGGCTTACTAACAATTTTTTTTTTTTCATTCAATCTTCTAACTCATTCTTCATATTAAAACATATTCACAAACACATCGACTCACCAAAAATGTCATTTGTAAACGAACAGGGGAAAAAATGTCAACACAAGAAGCCAATGCTGCTTTACAAGAGCAAATCAAAGAACCTTCTGCTCAATTACAAAACAAACAAACAAACATACAAACAACACCGCACATCCCACACTCCACACTACCGACACTAGCAGAAATTCCTGTATTTCAAGGATCAGGAACTTCACTAGTCATAACAGAATTTTTTGAAAAACTGGACAATCTAGGAAACATCGTAGGCTGGACTGACTAGGATAAATTAAAAATTTTAAATATCAGACTTGCGGGAGAAGCAAAAATTTACTGGGACTCATTAAACTCAGCAAACATACAACTGACTTACAAAGACGCTAAAGAATACTTAATACAAAGATTTTTTACTACACAACACCCCGCAGTACTACTCCAACTAATACTACAATACACGATCAAACCCGGAAAATCGATCAGAACAATGGGTGATCGACTCAAAGGACTTAAAAACAGATTACACACAATGATGGTTAGAGATCCCATCAATACCATGAACACGATACTCGACAAAATAACTACAGACAAATACATGGAAAACCTAAGTCACATATCACCTGACCTACACAAAGAAATGAAATATCGGTTACCAAAAAACCTGGACGAGATAGAGAAGAGCATTATAGCGTACAGCGACATTGACACACCGAGCACAAAACCGATATTTCACACTCGCTTAATACCAACAAAACAAGACACAGCACAAAAACAAAATGCCATTATCAAATCACACATAGAGAGACGAGCACATACTAAATCAAACTCACCTATGTATCGTAAAACAGGTACTGACCCACAAAATAAAGAAAAATCACCACACAGGACAAAATCCCCACCATATCCATGCAGATTTTGTCAAGGGAACCACTGGCATTCAGAATGCTTTAAACGCAAACACATCCCACCACGTCAATTCTCACCCAGAAAATCTAGGCAAGAATCACCTTCACCTCCACGACGATATTCCCACACAAATAGGTCATACATGCGATACAACAGCCCTAACAGTAGATACAAAACTCACAAATCAACCGAGTGTCAAATATGCAAAGGTGGACATCTTGCACCTGACTGCCCACAATTGACTTACTTAATTGGTTCAAAAAACTCACTGAGCCCACCTCCTTATGAGCTGGAAAACTGACACAAACAGCACCACTAAAGGGCATACTTAGGAAAGACAAAATGCATCCTCAACGGACTCACAACAAAACGGTAACATGGAAAAACAATTGTCACTCACAGCAACAAATACCCTTTCACAGCACAATGGTCATTTGGTCATATTCACAGGAATATCACAAAGACCTCACAATACAAGGGTATGCACATGACAAAAAAGTCAATTAAACAAAAGTAGTAAACCACACTACTGACTTTGTGTCAGACTACTCACAAAAAAAAATCACTCATTCATATGGAACGATGAATGAGAGGACTCTTTTCAAACACTCAAAAATGCTACACATAAATCAAAACACGCACCAAAACCACTCTGACACTTCGATCTCGTACAAAAACAGCCACAGTACACAAAATCACGACTTGACGAAAAAAAAATATACTATAACGAAGATTGACGTTATAAGGTTAATATGAAAGAAAATATAAGTCAAGCCATATAGGTAGTAACTTTGTATTAAAGTTTTTTTTTCAACCAAATTAATTTAACATTTTATAATTAAGAAAATGATTCTTTTACACCCTATTTAATAGAACCTTAGCATTCAAGTTACAGGCATTGGATAAATCCCATGAATATAGGTCACTAAGCCAGCCACGAGCAAGAAGAACATGATACTTCATGCATCCTGCAAGATGAGCAAAGACCAATCTCAGCATCCAAGATATCATTACTGCTATCTTGCAATTCTACAGCCGGCTTCCCAATCCCTACTCCCTGGGAATAACTCATTCCATCCAAGCATGAATTATTTAACAATTTGCATGAGTCAATTAAATCACTAACTAACACTTGTAAATATTACTAACCAAGGTATCAAAATCAAAAAGGGACATATATAGTGCACATATAGAGCACTTATATAGAGCACAGTAAATAGAGCATTTATATTTGTACAAACAAATACATGCGCATTCCAATTATTATTATTATTACAATGTACATTGAGTATTTATATTTTCAACATATGCGTATTAAAGGTAATAATTCTACATATTAAGCAACTAAATGTTTTAGTTATAGTAATTCTAGTTTAAAATTTTATGAAAGGGTCACTCAAACCAATTCTTGTAAATTGTTCTTAGAAGTAAGCACCTAATCTTATGTATTTCACACAATTCTCATTTTGTATTTATTTTACATTATTTTTCAAAAGGGTTACTTTAATCCATTTTTATATCATCATATAAGCACAGCCTGTATAAAAACTAATATTAAGAACATTATGTAATGGAATTAAGATGCAAAAGGCATCAATATCATCACCAATCTTAATCATTGTATATTTCTAATCAATTTAATCACCATGTATATATGTTCTCAATTCATTCATCAAAAATTGTATTAATTTGAATTTGAAAGTTACAGGGGACAACTGACCTAGCGCAAATCCATCACATTTCCACCCAACAACCCATCCAATTCCTAAAAAGAGCTCAGCAGGCAGTCTCTGCAAAAATCATCACTACACTGCTTGCACCAAATCTGGACGACACTTGGAGGCGGACAGACACCACTCATCACATGCTCTCCACCTACCACCCCGTAGATTCTCCAAGACTTTGCAGCACCACAGCGAGAAGCACACACGCTCACATGCATATACCTCATCATCTTTTCAACGCGTTCCGCTTTAAAGAGAAGGGGGGTATATGTGAGGAAAAGCATGGGAAAGGAAGGAACCCAGACACCAGTCAGCAATATTGACCATCAGCAGCTAGAGACCTGCATTGCTCTATAATTCCCATGATTCCCCAATCCTACCTGCCTATTTAGGCTGGGCTAAATCCTAGCTCACTCTCAGTCTCACTCAGTCTCTCAGTCTCTCCTCACTCACACTCTCTACCACCGCCCAGGCCAGTTGTCCTATCAATACACGCTACTTCTCACAAGCCAGCCTTTCATTCTCAGCCCCCGAATCTCCATCACATTTGGTGGCAGCGGTGAACACGGTCAACACTATCACATTTGGTGGCAGCGGTAAAGCACGATCAACTCCATCACACTGCATAGTATCGGCAGAGTTAAAAAAAAAAAAAAAAAAAAAGGAAATAATAAATAAAATTTGATTATCCATAAAGAATAGTTCTTCAAATAAAATACAATTTATGAATTTAGTCAATGATAAAATTATCTTTTAGTTAAAAAATATACTATTTAAACATTTTATCTCTGTTTTCTTATTAAAAGTCTTTTTCCTGTATTTAATTATATCAATATTCTATTTTATGCTTTGTCAAGTTTCTTTAATTGTCTATACTTCACTTTACTTGTCTAAACATAAATTTGTGAAATCAAATGTATGTTTATATTTTATGTAATTATTAGTTAGGGCAAGTTTTATTGTTTTTATCGTCTTCATTTTTGACATTTAGTATGTATAGGAAAATTGAATAAATGTTTCATTAATTAATTTTTATTGGCCTTTTGCATAGCATATATATGATTAAACGAAGTTGGTTCACTGTCAATATGAACAATGAGGTAGGTTCTTCTCTATATTTGCTTCATTTTGCAAAATTCCTTGTTCCATAAGTCCTCTATGAATGGATGATTAATTTTTTTCAGAAATAAAAATGGATCTTTTTTTTTTGTGTACAACAACGACCAAGATCATTAACACCAGACTACTGAATAGAAAATTAATCTAGTAAATGTATGACTATTTTATCAGAAAAATGCTAATATTTGTAAAATAATGAGAATCCGTGCAGCAAGGCTCACTTTTGGTACTTTTAGTTTTATTACGACTCCTAATGAAATATACTATTCTGGGATTGCACTTGTTTTGTCATTTATGTACATTAAAAAAATATAGATCCCATTCCAATAAATATAGGCTACGCCTGTCTATATTTCTAAACCCCATTTTTTTTGCAAGCTCATAACCTATACATTTGTTTCCAAATAGCGAGGCCCAGCCCGGGCCCGGGACAACTGTACCCGCCAGTCCCCTCCCCATGTGGTGGCCCTATATATATATATATGAGGCACTCAGAGGTGTCAGCAGGAAAGCCTATGGACTAAGGAGTAGTGAGAGTTAATGTCCATTCTGAAGGTATCGTATGCTTCCATCTATTGGTTTGTGTTGTGAATATATGAATAAGGTAGACTCTCCCTTATCCGGGGTTCTCTTATCTGTCGCTCTATCTAATCCAGTGGTCTCCGAGAGGAATGAGTGACAGATCTCTAAACTCTCCGGAGCTAGATCGGCTCGAGGGTTCCTAGAAAACCTTCTCTTCCTAGCTAGCCAAACATTTGTTTCGGGGTATTTCATTGAATGGAAGTCAAAGAAGGCATATATGGTTTTTTTTAGAGGCAGGAACTCTTGTTTCTACAGAGAAAATAAATGCTTCTACTAAGGCACCTGTCTACATATTTTTATTCCTTGAAACTGAGACATTCATAAGTACTTGTAAATACACCAGCAAGGATTTACATATTTTGAATTTATTTTATGATTCGGTAACTAAATTTTACCTAAATACGCAATATCAAAAATGGTACATATTATTATATCCTCAAATAATAAGGTTTTTCAAATACATAAGTGACCGCTTCTCACTCAATTCTCTAATCCTGTGTTTTCTCTAATCTGACTGTACCCAGGTCCTGATGATGCCGGATTAGGGAGAGTCTAATCTCTCTCTCTCTCTCTCTCTCTCTCTATATATATATATATATATATATATATATATATATATATATATATATATATATATAGGTAGTTGGTTACAGCTTTATTCAATCCTCATATATTTTACTTTCAAGTTACATAGGGTGCAGCATGTCACACACTAGGTTCTTTAATTTTTGTTACAGAAACATTTCGGCTATAAGCCATTTTCAATCTGCCAATCTGTAAATATATACATATGTATATATATTCACAACACAATGAGTATCTCTAATGAATTTATCTAGAAATATGATATACAAACTAATTTAGAAGTGAAAAATATCAAAATAATATTTTCAAGTGGGCGAGCAGAACATATTGTTGTCATGTATTTATACTCTTTGGGCGATTCTTTTTAAAAGCTGCCCTGCTATGTTAGATAGTCTGAGAGAGGCAAATATCATTAAGAACTCTTTTATTTTAATAAAAAAAGTGTAGCACATATTTAGAGTTTTTCTCTTCCGCTTGTATGAACACATTGCTCTTGAGTAAACTGTAATTATAATATTTTTACTTACGATTCGCTTCAAATTATAAAGTAAATAATCAGAAACTACTTCCTTCCATTTCTCGCCCTGAAAATAAAATAAAAAGAGATGTCAATATTACAATATATATATATATATATATATATATATATATATATATATATATATATATAATTATCTTTTTTTTTGCCAGATGTTATAGAACATTCCCCTGCCCATTACCTCTAAAAGTACTTGATAAAAAAAAAAAAAAAATTATTACTTCATGTATTACTTAAATGTAACAAAACAAAAGATCTAACTGATTTATCTATTTCATAAAATAAATTCTAAAACAAGAAGCTTAGTTCAAAAATAGAAGAGCATGAGAGAAATATCCCACAATAATGGGCACTATAGCAAAGTAGGTTAATTTAATCCATACTTTTTAGATCTTTTTCAATAATTATCCTTATTCAATGGGTCACGCTAGATTTTCTGTATACAAAAACTAATTTTTCTTTTATTTAATCAGACAAAAGAACTCAGTTATACCTCCAGGGTCCAGATGGGAAGTGGTGTCTGATTTTCGATCTTACAGCACATTAGGAAGAGAATGTGGTCAGTACTAAGCTCTGGTAATTTGAGTCTCCCCTTATTATATATCCATTAAACTCTGGGTAGGTCTAGGGAAGGCCTGGGACCCTTATTCCAACATCTGAAGGTGATACTAGAAGATAAAATGCTCAAATTCATTAGAGTAAGACTGGGTTTCTAACTTAGGTCCTCCAGAATATGAGCTAAGTACTGTACTAGTTGTGCCACACTCACCCCAAGTGAAGTAAGCTTCCTAGAAATTCTTTGTTAGTTTATCTATTTTTGAAGCCTGTCTTGTTCCCCAGAAGTGACCAAAATCTTACCAGAATGTCAACTATATAATTTATTCTCAAATTAACAAATTTAAAAATGTATTTAGGTGACAGAGGATAAGCTAATAAGAGAGAATAGTTTGGCTTGGAGCGGGCAAATGAACTCATCGAGAGGTTCTTTAAAACAGAGAAGTCTTCTTTATCTGAAATAATTTGGTTGAAAGCAAACTTTAGTTTTAGAAATTCTCAGTGTAGAGGATACAGGTAATACATCATTTTTAAATGTCATTTCCTCATTTAATTTCATATTAGGAGCACAATCCTAAATTCCTAACGTATACATAGATACATTTTCCCACATTTCTTATACCAGAAGTATGAATAACAAGAAAATAATACTCATATTTTATATTTAAAATACCATCAAAGAATCATTATTGCATTTGTTACTGACAACCTCAAGAAGTGGAAAGCACTGAGAATTATCCAGAAATCAACATTTATGAACTACTTTTTAGCGCGGTTCCTCCCTCCCTCCATAGGGAGGAACCCCGCTCCTAAGGTTGACCTCATGACGCAATCCGGAAGTGCCGACTAGAAAATTTTTCGTTTCAGAACCCCTAGAGACCAAAAATAAACGTGGTTCAAATAAGTATATATATATATATATATATATATATATATATATATATATACAGGGTGATTCAGGTAGCCAAACTCTAGGAGGTGATTGTAGACATAATTTCCAACAAAAAAGTTCATTTCAATTATGGTCCGATTCCGAAAGGAAAAGGAGCTATGCCCAATTTTCTGTTTTTTTTTAATGTAGTCATGATTTTTAATGAATAAAAAAGGTTTTCTCAAAAACTATTCAAAATAATTAAATTCATATTACGCCATCATAAAATAGACAAAATGTCCTTTAAAAATACATTAATTTAATTCACTAAAACTATTATTAAAAGATACTTTCTGGACGTCCAATAACGCACTTCTGTTTTTATCAATGAATCAGTGTATTTTTGCGATTTTTTTCCTCAGCCATCTAATGGACTACAGATTCAATACTTACAGGAAAACTTCTAAATTTAGTAAGCATTAAATCTATGAAAATGAAGTGGAGGTTTATTCGGGAATAAATTGAACGATTGGCTCCCTTTTGTCAAAAAAATGTGGAATGTAGTTTTGTTACTTTCAAATACCTTGTGCGAAGAAATTAAAAATTATTCATTTTTTATTGGCCAAACTGTGGGTATCCATTGTCCATTCCGGAAGCAATAAATATAACTGAACGAAACGATTGGAAAGTTTTTTCATTTGAGAGATCTGTTACATTTCATGGTTTTCAATTTTTCATTGATTTATGTTTTACATGATATATTTGGCACCCAGTTTTGACTAGAAATTTTGAGCGGAGAATTCAAAAAGATTGCAGGGTAGTTGAATAATTGTAATCCAGAATTTTCACATAATTTGAAATGTTTTCAAATAAAATTTGAAATAAAACTAAAAATTGTGTAAAACATTGCGGGAGGGAAAATGTTAATCCTCAGTTCGGCCGCAACATTTTGTGGACAGACAAAGCCACATTCACACGGAATGGAATATTTAACAGTCCCAATTTGCATACTTGGTTTCAGTATAATCCTTATGGCGTGTGAAGATCCACAATCAGTATCAGTTCAAAGATAACGTATGGTTCGGGATTTTGGACGAATATCTTCTTCAGCCAATCCTGATTCCTGACAGGATTGATTCAACATATTTTTAAACCTCCACACGATTTAAATACGACCGACCTATTGCATTGGAAGACATTCCGCTGGCACATAGATTCATGTTTCCAGATGGATTGCTGTCCAGCACAAAGCAGCAGTGCTGTTAGACAGTGGATGGATCCACTGCCCAAGTTCATAAAGGTCCAATTGACATTAAAAAATGAATAATTTTTAATTTTTTTACACAAGGTATTTGAAAGTAACAAAACTACATTCCACATTTTTTTTACAAAAGGGAGCCAATCTTTCAATTTATCCCCGAATAAACCTCCACTTTATTTGCATGGATTTAATGCTTATTAAATGTAGAAGTTTTCGTGTAAGTATTGAATCTGAAGTCCGTTAGGGGGCTGAGGAAAAAAATCGCGAAAAAACTCTGGATAGTTAGCGTCCAACCAATTTCAGACGGCGCTCCTTTAGTGGGCTGGACAACCATAGACTTGAAACCAGCTTCCTAATCACTGTGCCAAAAGGACTTCCTCCACAAAAAACAACAGTGTATTACCGTGGAATGCGTGGAAAGACTCTTCCTTAACCCATTAGCGCCCTGTGTTACCATATGGTAACGCCAATATCTAAGCGATGATAGAAAAGTTATATTATATACTAAGTTCGTAAAATTGATTTATTTGTATTAAGAATTTTTGAAATAAAGAAACTCAGGCGCAAATGGGTTAAGTCGAGGGGTCATAAAATGGGGAACTATTATTTGATTATTCCACACAAAATTAGAAGCATACTCACTCCTATATTTTTCTGGTGGGGAGATTAAAGGAGTTGGGGTGGGGGTAAAACATATACTTTTAACAATTTTTATATATGCCTTATGAAATACTGCCTTTTCATAATTTCTTTCAGTTTTTTGTGTTTTTCTCGAAAAACGAGATGTATGCCAAAGGAATTTTTTCTTTCGTTTTTCATCCTGCACCGATTACTGAAGTTTGGTCATTTATTTTGGGGACACCCTGAATAACCAAAATATACAACGTTATGAAGACCTTTCAGGTTTATTAATAAAATAATTTTTGTTTTCCTTGCTTCCTCAAGCGATACCAAAATTTATACAACTTCATTAAGATGGATGTGAAACATGTGGAAAATTTGTCTACTCAGTTTGTCACGTTTGACTCCCCTAAATCCAAAATCTAGGTTTTTCAAGTTTCAACAGAAATGCTTAAAGATATAGCCTTTACGGTAGTTTCATTAGATTCATCATGTTAAAGCATCTGTAAAATGTGCTCTGATAAGCATAGTAGCACAAAACTGTTAGAGCTAACAAACGTGACAAATTCATTTTAGACAAAACATTTATTGGACACAAAACATTTGCATGCCAAATTTAATCAGAATCAGGCCAATTCTGTAGATTCTAGAGCACAAAAAGAAATTTGCTTGATTTCTTGTTAAAATTACAAAATGGTTGAAATCTGTCTTAAAAACGTTTGATATTAAATTGTATTAAACATTTGAAAAATAACAAAGAAATACACTTGCATCTAGAAGAAAATATAGAATTTATGCATCTTGAAAAGAGTCTAGAATATTCTGAAATTTCAATAATAGTTCTGAATTTTGATTCTAAAGTTTTGAAGAGTCATCAAATTATTTTGAATTACATTTTTGATTTTTGAAATAATTAAATTATCAAGTCTGGAATGTTAACAAGAACCTTCTGTGGCATTTGTTTTCTGAAGCGGCATTTATTAATTTACCCCATTCATGGTATAGTCCATGAATTTTTTTTCAGCAATTTCTGATTTAGTGCAGTTTTGTTAAATTTTCGAAATGTTCGAATCTCCAGTGTTTTAAGAATTCTATATTTGAGTCCAGAATAAATTATTTGTGGAGTATTGACGCCATGAACTTAAATGTGTGTTACTTTGTTTTCTGAAAAACAAAACACTTAACAACAGAAACTGTGAAATGTTTCAGAAAATTATTAACGGTAAGGTAAATAAAGATTAAAAGTTGTATTTGTTCATTTCTATATCATATATTCTAAATATAAAAGATTTAATATTTTTATAATTTAATAAAAAAATTTAGAATACTCAAGATTCTATTCTCCTTAGATGCGGAGCATCAGCAATAAATAATAATAATAGAATACTCAAGTCTTTTTCTTTTAAAGATTATAAATTTGTGGTTCAACTTGGCCTACTTTTGATATAAAATTATTTTTTTTCAATTATTTTTTTTTTTTTTACGGCGCACCGAGAACTGGGCCATTAGCGCTGAAATCCATGGTGTGGCAGGAACCCTTCCCAACAAGGAAATTAGAAGAATTCTTGCCACTAGAGGGGCTCTAACCCCCATCTCTCCCATGAGAATCTAAGACGTTAGCTACTAGACCATGGGGAGACCGATATAAAATTAATAAATCATTCCCATAACAGACCACGAGGGCCCTGAGGGGCAGATACGTAGAGGTATCTGATTCATGACCATACGGCACACTAGGGAGATAGTGTGGTCAGTACTATGCTCCGACCGCCTGATTTTCCCCTTGCTGCTTCGACTGCTAGATTCATTACCAATGTACCCTAGTAATTAATAAATTAATTAAAGGCTGGGTTGGCGTAGGGATGGTCAGGGAGGCCGAATTCAACCCTTGAAAGAAGACACTAGAAGAAAAAATCTTTAGTGCTTGCTCGGGATTTGAACTCAGGTCCTCCAGCTTATTAGTCCAGTGCTCTACCATTGAGCTAACCTCGCCCCCAAAATTAATAAATATATTGTTGAATTATCAGAATAAATTAATGGCAGCTTTTATTTTTCATTTAAAAGAGAGAAAAATAAAATACATATATAGACATGAGTTTACCCTTAAACTCTTTAGCTCCAATATGCCATAATGAAAGAATTTGATTAAAAAAGAGAAATACTCCTCTCTTCTTGAGCTCACAATTTGAAGTTTTGAAGCCTTTTTTGAATGAAGCAAAGTCCTCATATCTTTTAGTATGTCTGGAAAAGAAACAAATATTTATTTATTACAAAAAACTTGTATGTTCCACTTGGGGAACCACTAGCGTATATAGAAAATAATTTTGCGGGGGTGGGGGGAGGGGGGGAGCACCTAGGCATTTGGGGTGTAGGGAAAATTGTAACTATTTTAGTGTAAAATGGTGAGTTTTAAGGTCCCCTGGACACCTAGTAGACCAGGGTAAATGTAGAAGACATTTTGCGTTGTTATATGCATTTTTTACATGGAATCTTCTCACCAAAGCAAAATTTGGGGGGGGGAGGACTGCAGCCCTCTCAGCAAGAGTCGTAAATTCAAATGGCCATCAATCATAATACCCGTTTTATAAAAACCCATTAATATTTGGTTTTTTACAATCTAGGGTCCACAAAGAAAATCTAATTTTGACACGATTTGTATTATTTCAAAGCTGAAGTCAGCAGATTGCTGTAACACTATACAAAAATGTTAATTAGAAAGAAAAAAAGTTGATCCTTTCCTTCTAAGCACATATTTTGAATATTATATTATAAATATTATATTATTAAATATTATATTTATTATTTTGAAAAAAATAATAAATATAATATTTTATTTCTTAATTAAATTTAACATTTGTGATTAATTAAATATAATTAAAGCATTTTATAAAAATAAGTTTAAGGTAAATAAAAAGTATATGACAAATACCAGGGAAGTCATTGTCCATACTACAAAATAGCAACTAAGACAGCAGAACAGCAGGATTTTATGGTAATTTTTAAATCATGTCATTTTTGGACGAAAGGGGTTTATAAATAATTTAAAGGAAACATAGGTGTTTTAATATGATATTACAGACCTGATTTTTCTTCTAGTGATAATGCATTGAAGTGAAACATAAAAATTGAATACCGTGCAATCATTAAGATAAATGAGTATTGAAAATTTTACCAAGCTAATATATAGTGATTTGTAATCATATTAATTTAAGTATATTTTAACTTACCTTTTATGTTTAATGAGCAATGTTCCATTAGATATATATTACACTCCCCTGTAAAAAATGAAGTTTAAAAACAAATGAATCAAATTGTAATAAAAATATATTGATTAATTTATAATACATGTGAAAATCGCGGTCTCAGAACATTTAATTTTAATGGGGGTGAGTACGGCTCAGTGATAGAGCGCTCATGTTATGGAGGACCTGAGTTTGAATCTCACGTGCACACTGAAAAATGTTATCTACTAGTGTCGTGGTTTGAGGGTCATAATCAGGGTCCCAGACCATTCCCAGGCCAATCCAGCCTCCAATGGGGGTACCTGCAAAGAGGAAAATCAAGCAGAAAATCAGTATACTGATCATACTATCTGCCTAGTCTTTTGAAAGATCAAGAATTAGATACCTCTACAGTGTCTCCCCCTGTGGGCTCTCGTGCTTTTTATGGGACTCATAAGGCCATTGTTATGTATTTTATACATACTAAAAATGGTATTGAGAAGGAATAAAAAATCATTCAAAACAAGAGACTTGTAGTATAGGGGTCTACTAAGGCGACTTTTCTTTTGTAAAATTTCTGATAATTTTCCGTCTTCAGGATGGTTGATCCATACTTCTTAATGATTTATAAAACAATCTTGATTAATTATTTCAGAGAGACATTGATACTCATCTATGAGTACTATTAAATTTTACAATAACTTATTCAGAGGGTCTCTCGGTGGCAGAGTGAAGAATGTATTGTACTGCCACTAATTAGGTGTTCGTTCATATCCAGCTTGAGGGATGATGAACGAACATGAACAAATGGTCTCACTGGATCTTTAGAAAGGGTGGCAACCAGTAGATCATCTGGCACCAATGACCATGGAAGTCAATGTGCCATCAAAAACTAAATATTCAGACTCATAAATATAAAATATTAAAGAAGAGAATTCAGTAATATTTAAATTTATTTTCATTCTTCATAGAGCAGTGATGTGCCTGGTTTGAGTTTCAAATCAGCATTTTATTCTGAACTATGCTTCAGATTATTAAGAATTATACTATTTTAGGTTCACAAACATATGAGGAACCGTAAAAATTAATTGTTATTATATATTTGCTCACATAGTTTATAGAATTTACTCAAACATCACATGGAATAATTAAACACCCCATCCAGTTGAACATCTAGTCTGTTAGGTCACTTCACTGTTATCTTCCTAACATTATATCGATGGTCTAAGGGAATAAGTTGGAAAGTCGAAAAATTGGAAAAATGAGTTAAGTGTGCTATGATGATCTCCTAAGACCCATAAGTCCCTAACTCACAGCTTTGATATTTTCCGACTTATAAAGATGTGGGATTTTTGGCATATTGTAAAATAGCATGTTTTATCTGTTAATTCAACTTACCAAAATTCAGTCGAGCATCGTTCATGTGAACAAGAATATAAGTTGAATTAACATAGTTTGTTTCAATGAATCTATGGGGACAACTTCATTTAACTATTTATTCACTCTGGCGAAATGTTCTACATGTAGCGATTGTTTTATGTTAAATCAATTATTTCATGTTTAGAGAGGCATAATTAACAAGAAAAACAAGCTATATGAAATTAATAAATGATTTAAAGAATGAAAACAATAATTCTTACAAAATTACCACAAAGAAATATTTAAGTAGTGACCTAAATTCTACCAAAATGCATCAATCGTACACTGAGAATAGAAAAAAACCGTTTCCATAAATTTCTATGCCAATTGATTCCACAGCCTTAATTTGTCTTTTAAAAAAAACAAAAAAGAACACATGCCACAATTGTGACTTACTTCGGGCCCAAATAATAGCAAGCACAAGACTTGAAAAGCGAGATACAGATCACACAATGGCTGATTTAGCTTCCAAAAGGAAAGACTTATAAAAAGCTCTAAACCAAAATATCGGATTTTTTGTTTTGATTTACAGCAATGTCTTCCAGTGCCATTGTTAACAACGTCGGTTTTGTTTTTTAAAAGGCATTTATGGAGTTTTAACCTGATTGTACACAATTTGGCAGACATCAGTTACTGCTTCTGGCGATAATAAACCTGGCAGTCGGAGCATCTATAATTAAAAAAACAAAATCAGTACATGTGGGATGAAAGCGTATCAGGGAGGACTAACCAAATCGCATTATGAATTTTCGAATAATTAAAAACACCACTATATTCAAATGACTGAAGAGGAGTTACTCGGCTTTACTTGTTTTTAAGGATTTTTTTTTTTTTTTTTTTTGTAACAAATATAATCGATCCAGATGTCATAAAAATCGACCAGGATTAAATACAGGTTTCAATTGTAAACGTAACTATTGAAGTAAATTTGTGAACTTTTTTTATTTTATTTTTACAGCGCACCGACATCTGGGCCATTAGCACCGACATCCAAGGTGCAGCCAGCAATTTTCTCAATGGACCCTGAAATTAGAAAAAAAAACCCTGCTGCAGGTGGGATTCGAACCCCAATCTCCCACATTAGAATCCAAGGCGTTAGCCACTGGACCACGGGGAGGCCCTTTATTTTGTTATTGTTCTCCGGGGAATTATAAAAAATAATTCATTGTCATGAAAAGATTCTCTGGAAACTACATTATTTGTGTATTCTCTGATACCTAATTCTAATTAAGGTAGTATTGAAAGATCTTCATAACAGATAAAATTCAAAGAAAATGGTACTTGGGCATTATAAAGAGCATTATTAATAATTTGGAATGTACTAATACTGTTAGCAAGTATGGTGAATAACTTGGTAAGTCATTGTGAATGATCAGGTAAGTAAAGAAAAGGCCTAAAAGGGTTCCTTGAGCTCATTCTTATTCAAACCATTAAATTTATAACGTTATTTTAGTCGAAAAGAAATTTTTATTGAAAAAATTGGATTTTAAAGAACCTGTCGAATGTTAAAAAGAGCTGCCCAGAAAAGTTGTGATTTTGAACATACCAAAACCCACCGACACCCCCCCCCCATATAGGGGGGGGGGGTATTCCCTGAGACCATCCATATATGATATATAAAAAATAAAATAAATGTTTCATTATATTCAATTCAATTCAATTTTATTTGCTTTTGAGTTACAACTCATAGCACTTATATAATTCAGTTAGTTACTATGTTAGTAATATTAAATTATTCATAGGTGAGGTTACAAAAATAAAACACTAATATAAAACATTAACACAATGTAAGTTCTCTACTTAATATAATTATGTGGAAAAAAAATATATAGATGAAGCAATTAAAATAAAATATATATCTATTCTTAGCTCTTATTTAAATTAAATAATATTTAATAGTAATAGGTTTTCATTTATTATACTACAATTATTACTAAATTATTCTTTATTTACATTTTAATCGCTCAATATTTCTGACCTTAGTT
Organism: Gonocerus acuteangulatus; assembly: GCA_946811695.1. Lineage (NCBI taxonomy): Eukaryota > Metazoa > Arthropoda > Insecta > Hemiptera > Coreidae > Gonocerus > Gonocerus acuteangulatus. The sequence continues at coordinate 90,931,558 of OX328132.1, read as the reverse complement.
TTGAGATCTTCAAAATAAAGCTGGCAAATCTGACAAACGTTTCTCTGCTATTACTATTGAGAATTTCAAGAAATGTATTCTCTTCAGTGGGTGGAATGGTAGGTGGGAATAATGTTTGTCGGATGTTGTCATAAGCAGGACAGTAGAGTAGGATGTGGTATATGGTTTCTTCAACTGTATTATTACATAGAGTACACAAGAGTCTGGGGTTGATGGTGTATTTGATGGACTTGGAGGAGACTTTTATGGCATATTTGCTGGATGTTCTGAGTTGGATAATTATTTTGAGAATGGGAAATGGTATGTCTAGTAGCAAATAGTTTTGAGGAACACCGGAAATTATTGAAAGATTTTTATAGAAACAACTGAAGTTTGAGTTTTGTTTTTTAGACAAATAATTTTTTATTAGATTGTCTTTGTATTTAATTGTTATCGCCTTTATATTGTTCTCAATAATATTTGAATTTTGGGTTAACCAGATATTATGAAAATCACCGTTAAAGATTTGTTTAATACCATATAATGATGTTTCATTATATAAATTTCATAAATATATAAATATATTCTTTTCAGAAATATTTTTAGATGTTTAATATTAAGTATTTATGATCATATGTAAAATAGGAAAGATAACTAAATACTGGAAGTGAAACAAGACTTCTCCAACACTTAATTAGTTTGAATGAGTTCTAAACCAGTTTTGAGAAGTCTTAATTGGTTCTATGGAATCAGTGTTCAGAATGAATCAATGTTATCAACTGTTTCAGAAGAGCATTCAATTAGTAACTATTTTGAATCTTTGTTATTTAAAAAAAATATCTATCTAATCTTCATGAATAAAAATATCGTTTGTGTTAAGGGACTAAAATAAAAAGAGAGAAACGTATAAATAAGCAATGAGTGAAAGTAGATATATTTTTTAATTAGGTTAAAGGTTCTTTTGGTAGTAAGCTATTCATCACTTGAGGTTTTTTGGACAATTAAGAATTTAAATTTTCTCACTTGGTTACATCAGTTGTATTGGGTTTATGTATTCTGATTCCACTAGTGGTGATGTATAACTGATGACATATCGTCTGCATTTTAGTGAGTCTAGGATCTTTTGCTAGCTATATTTGCATGATAAAAGTGATGATGTGGTGTTTGCAAATTCAGCCATATTCAGCTGCCACTCTTATGTTGTTAGTTGTCTGTGTGCTGGTTGATGCTTGAGGTGATTTTATTTTCTGTATGTATTATGTATACATTCTTGCAGTCATATGGATGTAAGTATACACTTAACGCAGATGTATGTGACTTATAGCCCTTCGGGTGGGAGTTTTGATGATTCCTCTATTCTGAGATGGGTGAATCACTCAGGGCTCCTACCACTCTTCCATATACTGTGAGGCTGAGGTGTTCATTACCTTCTCTTACGAAGAAGATGTCCAGGACAAGAAGCATTTTGTAATCTTTTCTTTTGTAGGTGAGTTTGATGACTTGGTATCAATCATTTAGGGGGGCGGTTTTCAAGGCAGAATTCATTGGTAAAGGACTTGTGCAGAGATGTAGCTGCAAAGTGGCACTTTTCGTGCGAAAGTCAAAATATACTTTGACATCCAGGAAGCAATAGCTGCTATCAAGGGCACCTGCATTAGGTCCAAGATTGTGGATGAATGCAGGAACATGCTAGATTGCTTAGCTGTCAAAAACCGGGTTAAGTTACACTGGGTGCCAGGTCACTCAGGTATACTCGGAAAAGATGAAGCATACAAACTGGCAAGATAGGGGGGCAAAGAACCCCTCTGTGGACCAGAACCAGCCTGTGGAGTATTCCTAACCCTAGCCAAAGGAATTATTGGTGACTGGGCAAGGACAGCCACCTAGGCCTTTGGCAAAGAATCCAAACGCAAAGACACTCAAAGTGTTTCCTAAGTAAGATAGATAGGAAACGAAAAAAGACAATTTTGGCTATGAGGAAGACTTGTTCTTTACACAGGTCATGCAAAGATGAACAAACATCTACCCCAGGAAGACATTCTGGGCTTACACCTCAAAAGATCAGGGGGTTCGTCAAGGATGCAAGGCCACTATAAGCGACCCTGCAGGTTATCAATAGATGTTTAAGGTCGAGTGCTTTCCCCTTAGAAGGCCCTGATTCTATCTATCTAAAGGTAAAGTAGAGAAGCCAGTTCAATGAGCCAAAAGCTAAATGAGGTACACTTCCAAGGTCAAGGACTGGGGGACCCCACCATGTCAGAGACTGATATTCAAATTTCAAACCACTGAGCAATCTTGAAGCTGTATAATTTCTTAATAACTAAAATTTGTTTTTATAATAATGGTTATTCTTATGTTCAAAGGCAAATTAATGAATTTGTATTAAACTGTTTGCTTCAAGATAAACCTTATATTTTTAAATTATTAGTATTTATACCATTGTATTTATTTTTACTTTTCTTCCTTATTTTACTTTTTTAAAATAATATATTGGTTAATCTTTGTCTACATGACACAAACCAAAACACAAAAATGTATGTTATAATAAATTACTACTTACCTTTACTTAGCTTCATCTTTACATAGAAACATATAGTTGTGCCTGTAAATTGAAAAAGTAACCAAATTTAGTACAAATAACTTTATAATTTTTACTTAGCACAATTTTCTTGGCTTACTTTATAAAAAAAAAAGAAGCTTTTTATATAGGCCTGCAATATTTTTTATTTATGAAAATTATCGAAGAGTGATTTAAACAATTAACTACAATTATCTTTGATGAGAATAAATGAAATTTTTAATTAATATCCAGTCATTGATATGCAGGTAAGGGTTTGTTAATTTCATCAAAAAATAAGTAATTTCATGTTTATAAAAAAATAAATTTATAATTTCCTTGTTTAAAATAAGTATTAATAAATTTAACATTGTACTTAACCGAATAAAGAATCTTAGTCCTATAAAATTGTACACCAATTGTGCTACTCTGGGGTACACCTGTACCCCAAAGGTTAAATAACTTGGTAAAAAACAACACTTTCAACACTTTGAATACCACATCCATACTGTCTAGTCCAGACATGAAATTACTGGAAGCAACACTTAATAGAGGCACTGGGGTACAAGTATACCCCAAGTAGCTTTCCAGGGTTAATATCATGACCTTACAATTATTTATATTTAGCTTTAAGCCTATGTACTTCCCTCTATCCACCAGTTTACTTAGCATTTCTTGGACTTGTTCCATGCTTATGTCTATTAAGATCTGGTCATTCTAATTCTAAGTGATTTAACCATTCTCTGTTTATGTTTATCCCTTTTCCATGACATTCAAAACTATTCACCAAATCCTGTAGCACCCTTATGATCTTGCTGGGGGATAGAATATCTCCTTGCTCAAAACCCTTATATATCCTTATATTTGCCTCATTATTCCCAAGTCGGAAAACTGTAGGTACTGGAGTGCTAGTACATATTAATGATTATACTTGTAATTATTCTATTAATGCAGCTATTTTATAGTGTGCATTGAATTACACTGATTTTAATGGAGTCAAATGCTTTTTCATCATCTAAAAAAAAGTAAGCAAGGGGGGGATATGTATTCTTTGGCTCTATATATTAATTGTTTTTTTGTTTTTTTTTTTACGAAAATATGGTCTATTGTAGAAAGTTCTTTTCTAAAGCCTGCCTGGTGTTTAGTGACGTTTATATTCAGAGCTACTTTATTCTGATGTACAGAATTTTTGCACATCAGAATGAAGACCCCCCCCTGCCTTGTATACAGGGCAATTAGAATTAATAATAGCCTAAAGTTTCCTACGTTTTTTGTGTCTTGTTTGTGTAGGAGTAGTAAGTATGCTTCCGCCCATCCCACTGGAAAATATACGTTTTCTAGCCATTGATTAAATAATTTTACAAGAACGTTAATTATTATACCTCCTTCAGCTTTCATCTCCCCAAAAATGCCGTCCACTCCTACAGCTTTCTCACCCTTCAAACTCCTTACTGCATGTTCTACTTCTTCTGGGAGGATGGCTTCCTTCTGTGAGTCCCATTCTTCTAGCTTTTCTTCCTCAACACTATATGGATGGTCTTAGTATTTTTGTATCCAATTCATAATTTCTTTCTTCTCTGCAAGGATTTCCTGGATTTCATTCATCATAGCAGAGATTTGTTTCCTTCCTATTGGCTTCTGCTTTATCTTGCCTCCAGCTTCCAGGGCTAGCTCCATTTTACTTTATTTGTCTGTAACCAGAACTCTATTTCTTTCCTAATCATTTTGCATAGTTTCGTATATTCTATTTTCCTATCTGTTCTTGCTTGTAATTCTCTTCTCATTAATTGTATAAATAATAACTTGGCATTTACAAAGTGTAACACTTTATAATATTACGACAACTGTCGCAAGCACGCAATCTGGGCAGACCACAATTTGGGGGTTGGCTTCCAAATCTGAGATATCCAATTCATTGTATCCTTGAACGACGGGATCTTGTCATCGATGTTGCGGGATTGGTCTGCTGGCCACCGTCAGTCCTGGATGTTGCAAATTTCTCGTCAGACATGCCTTAAACCTGGAAAAACAACTTCCTAATACGAGGTCACCACTTATTGAGAGCTCGGGAGTATGACAGAAGGACCCCAATAATGCGTGTCTTCAAATGCGGAATAATCAATGTTTTTATTCTTAAAAATAAAATAATAATACTTGCTCCATAAAAAAAATAATTTCCTTCCAAAATAATATTTCAAATAAAACGACCTTTAGTTATGTAAAAGTAAATAATAAAAATGTCCTGGAATGCACACCTCGAGGACATTTTTATGAAAAGGGGTAAAATATGTTGGCCGATATGTGTGCTCTGCCAATATGAGATGCTGAGTCTCAGTGCTGGAGAGTACACCGCAGCCTCGTTGGCAAAAAGATAACCGGCGCTACAGGTAACAGCAAAGCTCTAGTGTAAAAGAGTAAATTCAATGGGACTACCCAAAGTTTGATTCCGGTATACCTCGCTCACTTTCTCCAAGCTCTTGTGTCTTCGATATTCGACAGTGGAATGTTTAACCCTGTATTGACACTGCCATTGACATCTACGGTAAATTTTACCCCATACTTTGAAAAAGTTAAAAAAAAAAAAATCTATTTTTTCTTTTGTTTTCTTATACACCAACAATGTACAGAAAAAGAACATCAAGAAATAAATTCAAACAGTAATAACTATGCACAATTTGTATTAAAATTCACAAAATAGCTAAGAAATACTGAAATTCAATATTGTTCATACACCGAATAATTATCCTAAACAAATATTACTAAACTGAGCATATTTGTCAAGAACAATAAACTAAAATGATCAAAGGCCATAAAAAATAGGAATTTAATGAAAATACTATATTCTGTCCTATTGAGACTCGTTAACATTTAACACATTTTATTGATCGATAATCGCCACACATTGCCCTTCTACACACAAATAATAGCGTTTTTGTCTTCCTGTCATCATTTCTGATGCAAAATGAACATTTCATGGGTTTGTACTAGGTAACAAAAGATGTTGAAGGTCTATCTGGAGTTGCTTCATCTCCCAAAACAACAAGCATCAGTGGTTTTAGTATGTTCTCCAGTTACCCACTAACTGCCACATTAAATTTCACCAGTTAGTAGCCCAAATCAAAGAGAAAATCTTTTTTGTGCACTTTTCAGGCCATTTTGTCACTTGAAAAGCCGTAACATAATAGTGATCAACCCGTGAAGATTTATCGGATGAGCAAAAAAGTTATTTGTTAACTATAACATGGGGTAAAAATACCCCATATTCAACTCGCAACCTTCACATGAAGCGATTAGCCGACAACTGGCTATTCCAGATAGGTTCCGAATATTTAGGAAGAAGGAGGGAGTCCCTCTGATTTTCAGAAATTAAGAAACACGCCATAGAACAAAGTGTGGGGTATTTTTCACCCCACGGTGTCAATCCAGGACTATTCAGCAGTGGCCAAATTATTCCTACAATCTCTCTGATCAATCTCATATCAGATCCGCAAAAGCGACAATGATAAATGCCTCAAGCGAAGCACAAACACTAACTGAGGAATATGATCTTTTTTAGATACATGAAAGCAGATGAAGCAACATGAAAACAATAATCGCTTGTAAATAGCAGTGGACACAATTGTGAGGCATAAGCATGATAAACTGTTAATTAATCAAAATATCCTCAGTATATCATAAAACTTATAAGAAACCACAACAATATAAATCCTGAAACATGTCACAGAATATAACATTTTGTATCTTATGAAATCAAAACTTACAAAGATGTGTTATTAATGCATCTGGAACAAATATTTCAGCATTAAGAAAAATGTTCACATCATTTTTTGCAGCCTCAAATAAAGATTCTTCATACTGGTGAAGTGAATTTCGCCATTTTTCAAAACAAAATTGAAGCACATCTAAAATACAAATAATAAAAACCTTAAAAATAAATATTTAATTCAATTGTAATTAAATAAGCGAGTGAAGAAATGTTAACAATATACACAATATTTGTTCTTTTATACTGCATGCAAATGTGTATGGCTAAGCCTCGTCTACCGTGGTTGCTAAATCTTCTCAAGGTACGCAGCTCATTCTACATCATGGCTCTTTGGTCAGGACTTGGACTTAGGTTAATTGGTGTTCTTAGCTGCAAGACAATTTTTCCTAAACAGTAACGGTGAGTTGTTTCTAGTGTATTGTGGAAAGTCGAGGTAATTTCAAGTGTTTAAATATTTAATATTAAGTCAACGATATAATATGTTACCGGGCATGCCATGCAACACCTACTTTCTGCATCCAGAAAAGAAAAAATAAATTAGAAACCAAATAAGAATATAATATTAAAATCTAATACCGCAAATCTGTAACTTTTGGAGGTCACAGTTTTGAACTGTGAGTCCTAGGCGATTTTGACCAAGCCTATGATACTCCCCGAATCAAGACCTACACGTGTGCCAAGTTAGGTCAAAATCAGTCAATCTGTGTGGATTTGTATAAGGAACAAACAGCTGATAGACAAATTTGACTTAGCCTGTGACACTCCCCGGATCAAGACATACCTGTGTGCCAAGTTTGATCAAAATCAGACAAACAGTGTGGATTTGCATAAGAAACAAACATACATAGAGACAGCTCAGAGACGTTTTTGACCTAGCCCATGATATTGTGCCAAGTTTGGTCAAACGGTGTGGATTTGTATAAGGAACAAACAGACAGACACCTGATTTTTACATATATAGATTAACCCATTAGTGCTGTGCGTTACCATATGGTAATGCCAATATCTAAGCCATGACAGAAAAATTATATTATATACTGAGTTCGTAAAATTTATTTATTTGTATTAAGAACTTTTGAAAAAAAAGAAACTCCGTTAAGGAATAGTTGGGATTCGGCTAAAAAAAACAGCTGTCTTTTCGGACAAATCTATATTTTGTATGTTACGCCATGTTCTTTAACATGGCGTAACAACTACCAGCAGCCTTCTTTAGCAAAACATGCATACTGGATGGAGGAAGAACACAATAACAGTGATGTACCATTAAAAGTGTCAGACATTATCGTGGTCTTCCTCTATCCCCTAGGAATTTTTTGCTGAAGAGGGCTGCTAAAGTTTCCATAATATACATTTTTTTTTTTTTTAAATCTGCCTGTTTTGCTCAACGAACTATTCCTTGACTTCTTATCACCTCGTCCGCTAACTATCTGCATCTCATTATATATATATATATATATATATATATATATATATATATAGAATTGTCTCTTTGTATTTCTTGTATTGATTGAATATAAAAAAAACACATATTTTACTAAAACATTGCACACAACTCAGGGAAAAAATGTCACTCTTTTTGGGCGGACTTACGATTTTACTATACAGTCAGCTTATCGAAATTTAACAAAACAAAAAAAAAAAAAATCAGTCTCCTAGCAAGCCAAAATTACCCAGACAGATAGACACAGTAGAAAAATCTGATTATACAACACACCAGGGAGATAGTGAGGTCAATAGTGTGCTCTGGGCACCAGATTTTCTGCTGACTCCGACCCGCAAAATACGACACTAGAAGATAAAAACTTTTGTGCATGATTTCATACTCATTGCTCAAGCACAAGCAATATACACACACATATATATATATATATATATATATATATATATATATATATATATTTATATATATATATATATATATATATATATATATATATATATATAATATTAAGTAAAGGAATAGTTGCGATTCGATTAAGCATAGCATTCAGAATTTCGGAAAAAATTTATATGTTAAACGTCTTAGGCAAAAAATGCCTAGTGGATGGAGGAAGACCTGGATAACATTTAAGTGACTATGAATAAGGTTGTGACCTGACATCATGGCCAAAAATCAGATTCCTCTCCTGTATCTCCCCTCTGGGTCCTCAAGGCCTGTTACAGAACTGATATTTATTTTTTTTTTAAATTACGATAAGCCTAAAAAATATCATTCCATGTGTTAGATAATTTTCCAATTAGCCTGGTCCATTGAATAATGACCAATTTTTCAATTAACCTTCCAAATATATAAATGCACCTACTTATGTAAATTCTGGTAGAACCCATAGATAAAAAATCAGTACATAGAGAATAATAAATTGGCAATCAAAATTCTATTGATAATAATTAAATAATATCCCGTAATAAAAGAAAATAATTGTATGGTATGCACGTGTGTGTGTTTAAATACTTATAAAACCGTTTATGGTAAATAAAATCCAATCAAACCATCATAAAGTAGATGAAATTTCCTTTGAGGAACCAAGGTTTGTAATGTACACTCATTTTAAAGGGGTTCAAGGGATGTCCAACAAACCAAATTCAGGTTATTCATGAAAATCTTTATTTCTGGGGAATTTTTTACTCTGTCCCCTGAATGTTTTTCCACTTTCAGGAAAACTTTTAATAACCTTTAATAATCCATTTAATAACCTTTAATTGCCTAATAAGGAAGTTGCTTGGTTATTAAGAGCTAAATGATTTTTGCTATTTGAAATAAATAGAAGACAATATATATATATATATATATATATATATATATATATATATATATATATAAAATTTTAACATTAACATTATAATTCGCACAAATCCCATTCTGCTTCATCTAACGGTTATCCATTTTTTAATTTATGATTTTATAATAATCTGTAATAGATTAATACTCATTTTAGCGCGGTTCCTCCCTCCCCCATAGGGAGGAACCCCGCTTATAAGGTTGATACAATAAAACAATCCGGAAGTGCCGACTAGAAAGTTTCGCGTTTCAGAACCCCTAGAGACCGAAAATAACGGTGGTTCAAATTTGTATATATATATTTGTCTGTTCGCTCTGTAGCTCCCAGACGAATGGTCCGATTTTGATGAAATTTGGTACAAAAATCTTACGTCTAATTTGAAAGGTCAAGTTCGTTAACCAGCGAAATCCGCCTACTGGAAGATGGCGTTTGGGGCGAAATTCGCGCAAAAAAATCGTAACGCTTACGTTTTTGAGTTCATAAGCTTGTAAGTACTCGTTTTATATGCTTCCTGGGCTAGGAAAACGAATGAAACCATTTTCAAGGCGATTGCTTTAACCGTTTTCGAGAAAATTGGAAAAATAGTTTTTGAATACCGTTTTTGGTTTGGGTACTTAGAATCATGGGATTCAGTTGAAACTTTTTTTCCATGTTCGAATTTCATCAACACTAATATGTTGAAATTTTTGTTACGTTTAGAGTAAAGGAAGGGTTAGAATAAAATATTTTATTAACAGACAAAAAAAGTTTTGGTAACTTTGTATACTTTCGTTAGTATCTCGAAAACCGTTGACAATCTTGTGAAGCGGAAGATTACCATTCGAAAGCTTACTAAATGCTCTACAAAAAAGGTTCTGAAGAAAGTTTTAATTAGGCGATGTCAATCGGAGAAATAAGTGCTTAAAACTTTAAATTAATTGATTTTGTTTATTCGAACGGTTCTTTTTGTCTCTTTTATTCCTTGTTATTTTTTAATCACTTATAGTTGGATAATGTATTTGACAAAAAAACTGGTTAAGTAAAATAACAAAAACAATTTATTGTTAGAAATATAGATTTCCAGGATTCCAAGACCTTGTCACTAGCGGATCCGTTTCTAGTGTTAGCCGACCCTTCCAGGTAAGATTGTTAATCATGACCTTTCAAGACTTTACTACACACAGGAATGGCGTTAGTGACCTTAAGGGTTGACACATCATTATAATAATTAATTTAAAAAAAAAGACTGGTGGAACCAAAATAATAACTGCTTCTATTTTAATCTTTCCAAATTAGACTAGGGATATGAACGGAACCGCGCTAAGATGATGCAGGTCCTGCGAGACGGGCTTTTAATATATGGTACCAATGAGATGCGCCTTCTTGTATTGATGTCTGCCGACACTGCTTGTGTTCAATAAGTGTAAAGCTGTTAGAACTGTTTTGACACAGTATGCAGGTTTGCAAATAGAGAATTACCTTTTGGCGGAGGAGGCAAGTATATTTCTATTAAATTTGTTGATTTTTCTAAATCCAAGGTATCACTATGAGTTATTCCATGCCTTGGTAGCCTTCACAAAATAGCCTGAGTGGTAAAGCATTCATATCATGTAATGTAGTGATTAACTACATTACTTACCGCTAAACCACAAAACACTTCTAATGAAATGCAATCTGTTGTGAAACTGTGTTCTCTCCTTTAGTGAAAGAACACAAGAGAGATAGAATAGAGTGGACTGTATAATCAAAATTATTAGGAGAGGGCAAAGCATGTGCAAATAGATATGAATAATTCTGAGTCTCAACTGTTTGCTGGCTCAACGTCCGAAAGGCTGGCACATCTTGGGTTTGAAGCAACGGGAAATTCTGCAGCTAGTATGAGTTTGGCCATATCAGAGTAAGAAAAAGTGCCGAAAAATATGTCTCTATATGTTGAGACCGTGGCTGCTGCAGGCATCGAGGGAGACTGTCCCGTACTGGCCGACCAGGCTTTTATCCCAGCTAAGTGGACAAAGCCCAAGCCATGGGAGTACTCAGATTTACAAATTCATACTGAACAAACTTATTTCAGAGAATGTTAACCCACTCGTGCAGCTGAATATCAAACATTTAGCTGACTGTGTTATGTCATTTAACTGCTAGGCAGACCCTAGATAGAAAACTGTTCGTTATTTTTCCGAAAGTATCACATTTGCTTACCTTTATCAATTAAAAATCCACTTCTTGTATTTCTCAAGATTCTTATCTTCTGAGAAGAGAGGAGCTGTTTATTTTTTTCTGGATGACATTTGTCTCCAGAAAAATATAAGTTTATATTTTTCTGGAGACAAATGTCAAATCAACACAGTGATTTTTTTTTTACCATCTAAGATTTAAATGAAATTTGGTGAGGAGGTAGCCTTTGTTATAGACTAAGAAAAATACCAAAAATTGTTGAAAAATATCCACTGCTTTGGAGAGCTGAGAGGGGTGTCATTTTAAAGCTCTTTGTAAGAACTTTCTTATGATATGCAACACCATATAGGTTAGGAGGAAAAAAAAATTCTAAAATTCAAAAACAAAATTTTATTTGTATATATCTCAAAAAGCGTATTTTTAAAAATTGTATATGTTTTTCTAAGTGTATTTGAGAACTTATTCCTAAAGTTTTATGATGGGATTCCAATGGGTTAACCATTTATAAATTTTTTGGTTTTTTATTTAAGTCCACATCGCTCTCTTTTAGGATTTTGCAATGCAAGTGAAAGCAGTTGCAGTGCTGCTGTTTATGTCAGAGTGGACAACTTAACCCTCAAACAGTGCATCTTATTATGTAAAAAGAGAGTTTGTGTGGATGATAATGGTCATCCATTCCTTTTCCCTATACTTTATTTATGATTAATTTTGTCTATCTTTTTTAGGTATTTTTTTATTGTAATTCTGGCTGAACACTACAAATCATTGCTAACAAAATTATCTTTGCAATAACGTGGGGAATAATAAGTGCATAAGAAAAAAAAAAAGTTTGAAGTGCTACATATGGCAGTAAATGGTGGTTGGCATATGTTTTGTATAAAAATGTTAAGGTCACGTTCCGGCACCCTGCTGGATCTTCCCCAAATTTTTTATTTCCACGAAAACCTGATGTTCTTGGGATGCCAGTTAATTATAATGGACACTCCAAAATTTAAATAAATAATGATCTATTGTGTAAATTTAATCCCGTTACACCAACTGGAAGAGTTTACACACAGAAAATTACACTCAAATGTCAAATGAAGCTTTGCAGGATATGACATAAGCTACTCAGCATTACTTTTCATTTTCTTAAAGTAGTTTTTTTTTTATGAAGGCAAGTAAAATTTTGTTTAAGGTTTGTTATTAGACAATTTTTATTTATTTAAATTTTAACTTCCATTATTATTAACTAAGAATTTTAGGACGGGTTATCTACAGGTTACCAGCCTTTTCTAGCCAGGATAGGGCTGATGCCTTTTCTTTTTTCTAAAGAAAAGCCACTACCCCATAGTGGGTTTTGAACCTACGACCCATGGCACACAGTGTTAAGTGCTCACACCTTGACACTCATCGCACCGGGCTTTCCATTGCATCATTAGAAAATGTAATGATAATATAAGTTTAATTTAGTACTGATTTATTTTATTTTTTAATAAAAATGCTTTCCCTATTATAATTATAATTTCTAATTAACCAACCAATTTTATTTTATAAAAAAAGATTATGTTTAAACATTATAAAGAGATTTAAAGTTGTATTTTAATTGAAAGTACATAACATATACATATATGATCATGTTTGGTATATCATCCAAAATATTAGTGTCTTAAAAAAAACAAAAAAATTAATAAATGGTTAACCCATTGGAATCCCATCATAAAACTTTAAGAATAAGTTCTCAAATACACTTAGATAAACATATAAAATTTTGAAAATGTTTAAAAATACGCTTTTTGAGATAGATACAAATAAAATTTTATTTTTGAATTTTAGAATTTTATTTTCCTCCTAACCTATGTGGTGTTGCATATCATAAGAAAGTTCTTACAAAGAGCTTTAAAATAACACCCCTCCCAGCTCTCTAGCTTAAATATAAGAGCCACAATAGCAATTCAAAAATTTCTGGTACAGGCATTTTTTGGCAATGTTTGAAATTTTACATAGCTGTAATTTCCAAATCAGTTGATATTTTTCAATAATTTTTAGTATTTTTCTTAGACTATACAAAGGCTACCTCCTCACCAAATTTCAATTAAATCTGAGATAGTGATGTTGAAAATGTTTGTTTTTTTTTTTGTGTTAATTTGACCTGGAATGACCCAAGTTGTTTAGTATTTTTATTTTTATTATAATCTATAAGTTTTAATATTCTATATGTAATGCAATGATAATTACACAAAATTTTGTTGAGTTAAATTTTTTTTATTTGTCATCCACATCGACCTTTTATGTAACTGTTTTCATATTTCTTTTTTTTTTTTTTTTTTCTTATGCACTTATTATTCCCCACGTTATTGCAAAGATAATTTTGTTAGCAATGATTTGTAGTGTTCAGCCAGAATTACAATAAAAAAATACCTAAAAACATAGAAAAATCTATCTATATATATAAAAATCACGTGTCTGTCTGTTTGTTTGTTCCTTATACAAATCCACACCATTTGACCAATTTTGACCAAACTTGGAATAATGGTAGGTCTTGATACGAGAAATCTCCTAGGCTAGGTCAAAAAAATCTACCAGCGGTCTGTCTGTATGTTTGTCCCCTATACAAATCCACACCGTTCGTCCGATTTTGACTAAACTCGGTACACATGTGGATCTTAATCTGAGGAGTGTCGTAGGCTAAGTCAAAAACCTCTACCAGCTGTCTGTCTGTATGTTTGTCCCTTATACAAATCCACACCGTTTGACCGATTTTGACCAAACTTGGAATAATGGTAGGTCTTGGTACGAGAAATCTCCTAGGCTAGGTCAAAAAAATCTACCAGCTGTCTGTCTGTATGTTTGTCCCCTATACAAATCCACACCGTTCGTCCGATTTTGACTAAACTCGGTACACTTGTGGATCTTAATCTGAGGAGTATCGTAGGCTAAGTCAAAAACGTCTACCAGCTGTCTGTCTGTATGTTTGTTCCTTATACAAATCCACACTGTTCGTCCGATTTTGACTAAACTCGGTACACATGTGGATCGTAATCTGGGGAGTGTCATAGGCCAGGTCAAAAACGTCTACCAGCTGTCTGTCTGTAAGTGCTTTTTTTAAAAAAAAATAAAAATCCACACTGTTAGACCGATTTTTACCAAACTTGGCATACATGTATGTCTTGATACGGGGGGGGGGGGGGGGTGTTATAGGTTAGGTCAAAGTCGTCTAGGACTCCCAGTTGGGAGGTCACGGGTTCGAAACCGTTACAGATTCATGTTATTTGATTTTAATAATACTTATTTGGTTTCTAATTTATTTAGGCTTTTCTATATGCAGAAAGTAGGTGTAGCATGGCACGCCGGGTAACAGCTAGTTAATCATAAATATAGTATAGGGAAAAGGAATGGATGACCATTATCATTCACACAAACTCTTTTTTTACATAATAAGATGCACTGTTTGAGGGTTAAGTTGTCCACTCTGACGTAAACAGCAGCACTGCAACTGCTTTCCCTTGCATTGCAAAATCGAAAAGAGAGTGATGTGGTTCTATAATGACCTTACCCTAACACAAAATTAAGTTGAGGAGAAGTTATTATGGAACAACTATAATATGTTAATCATAATACAATGACAAATCTAATTAATTTTTAGCTTAATAATACTTTAAAAAAAAGTAATGAGCAAATACCTGTTGGCTTCAAGATATCTGCAGGTCCTCCAGTATTTTTACAAATCTGCTCTTCTGTATTTTTATATGATTTTACTTCATGCCTAAAATTACAAGTTGTATTTCAAAAACATTTTAATGTGCCAAACATGTCTAAAAAAATTAAATAAATAATCATCCAGTAAAGAAGGCTTTCAAAGGAGCAAAAATATTTGCTCATTTTAATCATTGTAAATTTAATATGTTAAAACTATTTATTTACTCTTATTACTATGTATTCATAATTTCGTAAATTCAAACATTTTAACAGTTCCAAAAACTTATTACGTAGATCTATGAAATAATGATCTTTCTATTCTATCTTAATAAAATGAAATAAGGTTTTTTCTGTGTGATGCACAGAATCTACCCGTTTCACGATGTTTTTGTTTGTGTGTCCTTGATGACCATTTACCTGGCCTCTCTTCTAGTACTATAGAATTCAAGGATGATTGCATGATGATTAAAAAGTGTGTTATTTCTGTTTCTTGAGGTTCAAATAAGTTGGTCAGAATACAAATTTTTAAATTGTAAGCTCTGATTGAAATGTAAACATATAAAGTTTTTAACCATCTAGTTGGCCAGAAACAGAAAAAGTGTGTTATTTCTGTTTCTTGGGGATCAAATAAGTTGGTCAGAATACAAATTTTGAAATTGTAAGCTTTGATTGAAATGTAAACATATAAAGTTTTTAACTATCTAGTTGGACAGAAACTGAAAAAGTGTGTTATTTCTGTTTCTTGGGGATCAAATAAGTTGGCCAGAATACAAATTTTGAAATTGTAAGATCTGATTGACATGTAAAGGTTTTAACCAACTAGTTGCCCAGAGTGTGCAAATTTCATGTTGCTCAAATTTTCTTTATACTCCTCTCAACCAGAGTATATCAGCTAGTTAAACAAATTTCAATCTATTTGGAATTTTGTTCTAGTTTAAGCTTTAATCAAAATTTTGAACCAATACCCGACTTTTACCCCAAGGTTAAAACCTGGATTAATGGCAGTCATAGTCAATTAGCCATAAAAAAGTATTGTTGATAAAAATTAAATATTTCAAGAGGTAATACATTATTTTTTATTATATTATATATTAAATTTTAACCCTTTTGAGACTAATAGCCACGTGCCAATGGGCCTGCATGCCCCATAGTCTAATAGCCACTTTTGTGACGTGCCGGCATGCCCCATGGACTGGTAGGCACTTTTGTGATAAAGCCATTTCTTTGCTTAAGGACTGAAAGCTACCGCTGTGCCAGCTTTTTGCAATATCAAGCGGTAAATTTTGTAAGCTCTAGTCACTCTTTAATCGACTATAGACTGGCCGCTGAGTCCTGCTACACAGGTGGTGGGGAATTACGTCATCCAGGCCTCCCCCACCCTGCATCCCTGACGGAGGGGATGTGTTTCCTCTCTCTTTTAATACACACTTGCCACTGTTCTATATGAATGAAAGACAGTCATGTCCAACTGATAGCTGACCATAGTTGGCGGCAGCTTTCTTATCATTCTAAGGAAAATCTTCTTTTGTATTGTGTTTTTTTTTTTTTTTCTTATACACTTTATTCTCCTTGGAATGATAGTAAGCTTCCAGCCTATATATAAGCCATCACATAAGGTTACATGTGCATTATTTTATTGTATTCATTTTCTTTTCTGAATTCTTCTTTTTAGTATTTATGAGTTTTCTTATCCTTTATCCTTTTGTCAGCTGTACAAATGATGATTAACAATCCTAATAGAATCCTTTATTATTGAAGAGCCAGTGATTCAAAGTCGCATCTAATGTTCCATCTTTTGAAAACATTTTGTAAGAATGAAGGCATGGAACCTCTTGCCCCAAAGAGAAGGCCGATTACCTCCCAACATTCGAGGTAATTTTTTTTATGTTTATTTCAATTATTGCCCATTATACATTTTTTAAATAAATATTTCAAATTAAGGTACAAAATTTATCAGTTACAAAAACAAACATTTATAGTTTATTAAAACAATAATTTTTATTTAGTTATTCTAATATGTTTGTTTTCTTTTTTAAATTCTGGTCATTACCTGGGAGGGGAAAGCAAAGTATCTCTTCTGGATCATCAGGTGACATAGCAGCGGTACTTCTACCATAATCAAAATTGCCACATTCGTCTTCTGAAGATTTATCTGAATCAGATGAGCTTCTATAAAAATTTGTTCTATATTCTCTTCACACAGTAATAACAGTGTGGTACGGAGCATTACCCATAACAATAGTACGACCAGGGGTTGCGTTATCCAACAACTTCATCAAGCCATTTTTGAACAATTATGAATTCATCTTTTTATGATAGTCCCCTGTTTTTTTTTTTTTTTTTTTTTTTTTTTTTTTTTTATCTGAAAAATAACATACTATTAGGAGTGAAATCATTTGAGCCATGATAAGTCGTCCACCCTTCCCAGTGGGTAGCTTACGGGAAGCTCGAAGTGAGTCATCTGTCCAGGATTTGCTAATTGTGTGTCCAACATTTATCCATGTCTCATCCAGAAATACCACTTCTTCTAAATTGCATTCTCTGATTTAGAATAAAAATAAACATCTGCCAGTGACGATATCCCTTCAGTCCATTAAAAATGTCCTGTTATTTGTTTTTCCTCCTGTAAATAATCCAGCTTCTTTGAGAGAAAACTTCAACAATTTCCTTGTGGGCCAATCGTTCCTCATGTAATAGGAGTATATGATTCCGAATATCCTCCAAATCAACGAATCCAGATCAGTCACTGCTTTCTTCCCAGGTGCTGAAAGCAGCTCATTTTTCTTTTAGGAACTCACAATTTGGGACACTGTACATCTGCTTATCTGGAAGGCCTCAGTAACTCTATCTGTGACTTTCAATGGTGACAACAATGTCCCATTTTTTTCCTCTCTACAAATAATTGTATAAACAAAGAACTAAAATAGGTGACTGGGATTTTAAATCGAAGGGCTTACTCCAAGGGTCTCTACTACTTCCTACAGGTGTATCCAGTATACAAGCCTCACAAATCACATAACAATAACAAGCGGGGTGTAAATCACTGAATAACAGTGCACAAAAAGGGAGTGGGGAGTGCTAACAGATTGAGAGTGAAGGAGGCAGGGTTGGAGGTAGGGGGTAGGCCTTCCCCTCTTTGAGTACCAGGTGGTGGTTATACCATGTAGTAGGATTTAGCAGCCGGACTATAGAGTACATAAAAATGTGGTTTGCTGCTGTTGAATGAGGGTATCCCTTTGCTACCCGGTTCCTTTGCTTAGTTTGGGTCCCTCTGGATGGCCTTGTTTGTGCATACATGTTTTTTATTTTACAGCGCACCAACATCCTCTGTGGTGGAAGGAATTTTCTCAACAAGCCGTGAGATGAGCAAATTCCTGCCCCCAGTGGGACTTGAACCCACTATCCTGCGTGAGAATCTAAGACATTAACCACTAGACCACGGGAGACCCCCTGTAAATATTATACCAACAATGAAAAATTTGACTTGATATTATTTTTTAAAACAATTTAATTACTAAAAACAAAAAAATGTCTAAGCCTGCCATTGTCTGTTCCAAAGCCCAAGATGAGAAAATGCTGAAATAAAAGTTTTTTTTTAAAGAAAGAAATAACAAAAGCCTATTTGGAGAAATGAAAAGACATGGGTGGCTCAGCTATTTTAATACCATCCTGTGAAACCAGGAGTGTGAAACGGGCTCCACTTCACAGGCACCTACGGTTGTGCGGCTTGCCTCACAGTGGGGCTAACAAGGAAGAAACTCCAAAACGCAATGTCCATTTCTGGAGGTATTTTTTACTCTGTTTTATCCTTAATTAGTCAAAGAATGAAACCCTATTCGCTTGTTCCATTCAGAAAAATTTTTAAACCTGAAATTATCATTTTTCTGGCTGTTGTAAGATTATTCCACTCTTTTTTCACATTATTTTGAGCTTGTGAAACCACATTTGATTGATCGGTGCTTTTTATCCTTTAAGTAAACATAAGGAGGAGCTACTTTATATCAATAGCTGCCCCAAAAAATAAATTATATAAGCGGAAACATCATACTCAGATTAACAAATTTGAAACAATGTTTGACTAAAGTGCTTATCCTAGCTTAAGATGGTGGCAATTGATCTAGGACCTAGGATGGCTCAGAGAACATATTACTCCCTTTTTGTAGCTATTGTGATTAATGTGAAATATCTTCTATAATATTAAAAAACAATAATTATTTTTTTGTTAGTTCGGCTTTATTTCAATTTTTATTCTTTGTATTTTTCTGAGAATTACAAATACAAGTCTTCTAATTAAATAAGCCGCAAAAAAATGAATTCAGGAAGAATTCATTAAAAAACTCTGAATCCGTGTTAATTTTGTATGACAGATGTGGTTGTTCAAATAGAGGAAACACCTCCAGATATTTTGCTTATCCATGTTAGACATCAGAAATAATAAAAATAGATGAGAATTTGATTCTTAAATTTTCAGTCATTCTTGAGATTATCAAATATGGGCTGTATGCGCTAGAGACAGCAGAATTAGCTATTCAACTGTACATGTCCTCAACAGTACTCAAGGTGCCGAAATAATAACAACAGCAGTTCTTCCAATCTTACAGCTTTCTGAAGATGCCCAGGGGAACAGAAATGATGGTTACAAAATCTTCAGGCTGAACTACACTAGAAACAATTCTCAGTTTTCTAAGAGTGAAAATGTGATCCGCAGGATGCTAAAGTGATCTCTCCCATTTATTCTTAGTCTGCGATCTGAACTGAAAAAATATATTTTCCAGTAAGTGCTGAAGGTGTGGTCTTTTTCTAATTATTGACTTCATAAACACATGTATTATCATTATTATTACTTGTCGATTGTTTGGCTTTATTACAATAATTTTTATATTTTATTTTATTTATATTTATATAATAAAAAGCCTCAATTCATGATTTTAGCGTGATTGCAAAATGAACTTTTTCATTAAGAATCAAATAAGATCAATTGCAAGTCGCCCAATTCAGTTGTTTTTTTAAAGTATTAAAAACATATTTGAAATAATAATAATAATAGATAATTTTTTATTAGGTCTTGTTGTCCAACTACCTAATGTGGTATCGTGGACAGGATAGGCTATAACAAAAAAAGGCTTGTTTTTTTTTATCCATCTGTTTGAGTATAAAAGAATTTTCACATTTTAACCATTTGCATTCACTTTTTATATGGAAGGGAGAAATGAGAAAGCTGTCAATAATTATGGGCTATTCATTTTAATACTAAATGTCAAACCTAATCTAACAGAATTACAGATCAACTGGGATATAACATTAGAGTGAGTAAAAAACAATCTTGCTTGGACAGAAAATTTTTGTATGTATATATATATATATATATATATATATATATATATATATACATACATACACGCACACACACAAAAATTTCAACCACCGTTATTTTCATTCTCTAGGAGTTCTGAAACCTAAAATTTTCTAGTCTGCACTTCCGGATTGGGTCATGAGGTCAACCTTATAAGCGGGGTTCCTCCCTATGGAGGGTGCTAAAAGAGAAACATATAACAATTCAAACCAATAATAACAGTTATTTCTATAATTAAAATAGACACTAATGAAATGCATGTCTAGAGTAGTAAGAGTTAAGATAGTGCGAACTCTTCTTAATGCAAATTACTCATTCATAATATATAATAACATACTCGTGAAAAATGTTTCCATTGATATGAGTTAAATAATTTTGATTTCTTCTCAAATTTTGGACAGAATGCTTCATTTGAAGTCCAGTATAAGTATAATTTGTTATTAATATACTGCAAACAATGGAACATTTAAAAAGAATAAATATATATTAAAATACCTTTCTGTTTTTGTAGTATATTTTTTCAGTTCCACATTGTTTAGTTTTTTTAAAAGAACGACTGTTTTCTTGGTAAGACAGTGTTTAATCAGCCTGGAAATTAAAATTATTTTTATTTTATCCTTAAATAAAATAATAGTGATACACGTTGTTAACCAATATCTTATAGTGAACTAAATTTCTCAAATCATATACAAGCCACGTGGAAGGTCAATAAAAATATAATTAAATAATAAATATTTTAGTATTTATTGAAAGTTATTCTCTTAATTTGGTGGCAATAGCTGTTCTATATGTGTAAGTTGGTGGGGGAGTGTAAGTTTCTCATAAGGCAAAACAAAAATGAAGGGAAAAAATAAATAAATCTAGGCGCACTACCGTGCGCCAGGCCAAGTTCCGGCCTAAGCATACTGTGTGTATGTTACAGGCGGTCTTAGAGCCGATTTTTACCCTCTCATAACTTTCAACCAGGTAAAGATAAAGTTATGAAATTTTACACAGGTATTATACTACTAGATGTGAGTAAAATTGGAAAATT
The DNA here is from genome assembly GCA_946811695.1 of Gonocerus acuteangulatus. Lineage (NCBI taxonomy): Eukaryota > Metazoa > Arthropoda > Insecta > Hemiptera > Coreidae > Gonocerus > Gonocerus acuteangulatus. The sequence continues at coordinate 90,910,258 of OX328132.1, read as the reverse complement.
TCATAATTCTACATCGAATAGTTTCTGAGATATAAGCGATCGAAAATCGGGATTTATACTACTCACTGACTCATCAAAATTATTAGGCACTTCCCATGATGCTAGGGACTTGAAATTTTGCATGAAGATAGATATGAAGACGTTATTAAAGGAAAAAATCGAAAAATCGCGAAAAGTTGTTTGACTCCGCTTCCGGGGCGGGGCGTGCCAGTTTTGTACTTCCTTCGGAAACCCATCATTCCGTCCGAAACCCATGATTTCGGGTATCAAATGAATTGTCTCGGTATGAAGAACCTATATTTGATGTTTTAAGAAACAATTAGACGCATATAGGCTCGGTAAAAATCTTATACCAGCTGTCTGTCTGTATGTTTGTTCTTCTTACAAATCCGTACCGGTTGACCGATTTTGACCAAACTTGGGACACAAATGGGTCTTGATACGGGGAGAATCATAAGCTAGGTTAAATTGTCTATCAGCTGTTTGTCTGTCTGTTTGTTCCTTATACAAATACACACCGTTTGACCGATTTTGACAAAATTTGACACACATGTCGGTCTTTCTCCGGGTAGTTTCATAGGCCAGTCAAAATCGTCTATCAGCTGTCTGTCTGCATGTTTGTTCCTTACACAAATTCACTCCATTTGACCGATTTTGACCAAACTTGGCACACAGGTAGGCCTTGGTCCGGGGAATGCACTAGGCTAGGTTTAAAAGGTCTTTCAGCTGTCTGTATGTATGCTTGTTCCTTATACAAATTCACACCGTTTGGCCTATTTTGACCAAACTTGGCACGCAGGTAGGTCTTGATACGGGAGTGTCATATTACCTATGACGTTTTTTACTTTTTGTTCCATCGAAATGCCATCATTCCTTCTGAAACCCATCATGTGGGGTATCAAATGAATCGTCTTGGTAAGGAGAACCTATATTTGATGTTTTAAAAAACATTTCGACATATCTTAACAAAAACAGTTGTGACTTCTTTCTTAAATGTAGTAAATAAAGTCGTAGGGGTTCACTGCATAATATACTTCAAAGCAGATACTAAGTTTTTCAAAGTCGAGCCATCTAAATTACAAAGTTTAGGATTACAAACCCAAAATGTATCGTCTTTGTTTCTTATATTTTTCTTGAAGGCCTTCTGCACTTTCCCTATTGTGATCTTTATCCTCGGGATAAGGTTCCTGTGTTTTACAGTTTAATAGTTTAGTTAAGAGAGCAATCAATTTGTCCTCTAGAGTAATGTCATCTGGAAGAGCTTCTAACTTTTCTAGTCTAGTGATTAGATGTATGTAGGTTGATAATTGGTATCAAATATCAAGCAGTAAGGAGAACCTTATGCAGAATCCAAAGACCCTGGTTTTATATGAAGTACAAAAGCCAGTAGGTATGCAGCAACTAAATTCTATTTAATACTTAGAAAAAAGTAATGAGATCCCAAAAAAAAACATAAATGTGAAATAGAGGCCAAGTTCCTGCCCCACAAAGGAACACTCCCTTCCTCAAAAATATCCCCTCCTAAAACCCCCCAAAAACGCCTTACCATTCTACACTCCAAAAAAGTAGTATGAGTTGGAGTATTAATTCAACCAAAAATATTTGCCAATACAAGAGATGATACAAGAAAGAAATGTCCAAGTTCATTACTTGGAAGACCTCATAGTTACTTACTAAGAACAGTAAAGACACTTCAACTGACCTTTAAAAACAACAATAAAAATACTTATATCCAGTTACTAAAATATCTCTTTCCTCAACCAGGTATATTCTTAAACTTGGCAATGTTTTTTTTTGTGCCAAAATTATCTTTAGAGAAAAACTAAACATTGCCAAGTTTAAGATTATACCTGGTTGAGGAAAGTGATATTTTAGTAACTGGATATAAGTATTTTTATTGTTGTTTTTAAAGGTCAGTTGAAGTGTCTTTACTGTTCTTAGTAAGTAACTATGAGGTCTTCCAAGTAATGAACTTGGACATTTCTTTCTTGTATCATCTCTTGTATTGGCAAATATTTTTGGTTGAATTAATACACCAACTCATACTACTTTTTTGGAGTGTAGAATGGTTTTTGGGGGGTTTTAGGAGGGGATATTTTTGAGGAAGGGAGTGTTCCTTTGTGGGGCAGGAACTTGGCCTCTATTTCACATTTATGTTTTTTTGGGGGGGATTAATATATACACAGCATCAATTCTGGAATTACCTTTGTTGTTCTAAGTTTGATTGTAACAAAATTTCCTCATTTATGAGACGCTTAAGAAGGACAACAGGTTGTTTTGTTCGGCAATAAGAAATTAATCTGTAAATTGAAAATACAGAACATTTAGATATAAAAAGTGAGACACAAAAATATTTCCATACCTCTACTAGTAAATAGAGAGTTTACAAATAAATAAATAATTATTTTACTTTAACATTATAACATAACAATTATAAAACACTGCACCTGTGCTGTAGGGTATGATAGTAAAATCCAGCACACTAAATCATCTTGTCCACTGATAGAGAGATTATATTTTTTTTTTAAGGTTTTCACCTTCTATTCGATATAAATCAGAATATATCTTGGCAGATAGCATTTATTTCCTTACAAAAAAGAGATTGTTCTTATTCGTCCATTACAAACCTGAGATAAATAACATAGCAAAATATCTTTATCTTTATTTGCTTGTTCAAACATCTTATAAACACAAGGGGTTTCTTCACCTCATGTGTGTCATGGTAAAAAAAACTGTTTCTGAAGGAAATTATCCAGAATTTCCAATGGGTAAGTTATTTTTTCACATTAACAAAACAAATGAAATCATAAAATGAAAAAAATAATTACACTTTTTTTGCAATTTGGGGTTCAGCATTCCCACAGTCAAAGTGTTAAACAATTTTTCTCATTTGCAGTTAGTTGAAGTATCCTAACTTTTTTTTTGTGTCACAAAGGCTCAAGACATCTATAAAAATTATGCTTATTTCTGTCTTCACTGTTCATAACACAGGTCCACAAAAAAAAAAAGAAGTGGTTTGTGCGGGGTATCGGACACATTTTTTCTGACGTATTTTTTACCGCTGAACACAAATCTGAAGTCATAATTGGGGGTTAAATAGCAAAAAACGGAGAAAAATGAAAAAAATTGATAAAAATTAAGATTTAATGGTTTTTTAACTATGTAATAATCAATTTGCAGTTTCTGCAGGTACTGTCCACTCCCGTGATTTGCAAATATTATTTGTTTGTTGCTTATTGCATTTTATTTATGTTTTTTATAGGAGATATATTTTCTTCGATAAAAAATAAAACATGAGGACATTGAATCGGTCATTTACCGGCAAAATCCTGCTACCACGGAGTGTTTTGGCTACGATGACAACTGCCCTTTAACGGGATGTGTAGAATGATTGGCTAGTCAACATTTTGTGGTATTGAAGCCAGCGAAGGCGCGCTGTTTTGCAGGGAACCGCTAGGATATGAGAATGATGCTGTAGTGTGTCCGACGAAGAGTTGACATTGTCCTCGTCAAAGTCAGAGAGCCCTCATACTTAGGCCTGGGGATGCTACAAAGGGAAACTCAACAGCAAGGAAAAAAACGTAGCAGAAATCCATTACACAGGTCATTTGAGGAGAAAAGAGTCAGGAAACGACAGAAACAATAATAATGCTATCATCATCCAAATAAAACAATAAGGTTTTGATTTTTATCGATTTTTTTTCATTTTTCTCCGTTTTTGGCTGATTAACCCCCAATTATGATTTCAGATTCGTGTTCAGCGGTAAAAAATACGTCAGAAAATATGTGTCTGATACCCCGCACAAACTACTTTTTTTTTTTGTGGGCCTGTGTCATTTTTCAGCAACATTTACTTTAAAACATTTCAAAGAGAGCCATATTTTCAGTTAACTCAAACTACAAGGTGTGTTCTGAAAGTGATGCAAGTGTTTTTTTAAGTGATTTATTTAAGATATTGTCACAAACACTTAAAATTCTTCAATTTACTATCCTTGGGTCTCTATGAATTTTTTGAGCTAATCTGCCATCACTGATGCCCGCCCCAGAAGGTGCTTTCGGAGATCTCTTGCTAAATCTTTGTTATGCCTGATTGGATCTTTTATGGACAAAAAATAGGCTCCTTTCAGGGCTACCTTGATCCATGGTAACAAAAAGCAGTCTGCTGGGGCCCGGTCTGGACTATAAAGGAGGAGGGGCAGCGTTTGTACCTGGTATTTGCCAGGAACTCATTACGCATTGTGGCAAGTCATGATGGAGTGCCAGATAGCGAAGACGTCGCTCCTCCTCCTGACAACCTCTTTTTCGGAGTCTTTCCAGCAAAGCAACGTTGCAGGCAGTTGATTAATCAACTGTCTGTTCTTGAGGAACTAATTCCTTATGGACCACATTGCTGTTGATTTTGCTGGTTGAGAAGCAACACAGAGCATTGTTCGTTGTGAACCTCTTCCCAGCCATCCTTAAAGACATTTAACCACCTTGACACTTGTGAATAGGATGGAGAAGAGTCCCTGAGAGCCTCACAAATCATTTTGTCAGTCTCCTCAAGAGATTTTCCCAGTTTAGTACAACATTTATTCGTGTAAAGTTGCTCGATTCATTTTTCCATGACACGGTTGGCACACTGAGGTTTACAATAAGTGATGTCCTGCCACTTCCAATGCTTGGAGAGTACTCAGACCAGTTTTGCAGGAAAGCTTAGAGATCCCCCACCTACCCCAAGTGGTCCAATCCCACTCTGACCAATAGAAGCAGCACGTGAAATTCAATTGCATTGCTTTCGGAATGCACCCTGTAGTTCAATACTTATCTATTTTTAGCTCAATATTTCCACTCTTCAGTATTGCATCTGCTATTAACACAAATAATCATTAATTACATACTGATAGCATAATTTCACACAGTCTAATATTCTTCATTAGTTTGCTTATAGCAACAATATTATTTATATATTCCTTTGAGTTTAATGTGTATTTTTAAAGTTATGATTAACAAATTGTTTGTGAGCAAATATTACAATGTTGAAATAATACTATTTTCAAAATTAAATCCATTTATGCTTAACCTAAACCAACAGATAAACAAGCATTTCATTGACTAGGCCCAAGAGCTGCCTATTCATAGAGTAAGGACTTTCTATCACAAACAAACTCAAATTAAAACAACATCCCCTTAATTGATTTTTCTAGTGCCTAGAGCAATGTTTTTTGTCTTATGACATTAAATATTGGTGAAACATGTTACTAAATCTACTCTTTGATACAAGGCAGACCATCTACAATACAAATCATATAGTGTCTACAGTGACAAAACAGCACATGCCAAATACAATTTTGCACTTAAACATCTTATTTGACCCATACGAAAAAACATCACCAAAAGAATTCACAAAAAAATCTATATTGAACCTGAAACACCTAAAATGGTAAAACACAGAAGCTACATGCATTAAATCATTTTCTATTATTTGAATTGCCAATTCCTCAGATTTCTTTCTCACCAGTATTTCTATATCCCCTGTTTAATTTTTACGTTGCTTCTTTCTTATTTACTTTACATAAGAATAGAGTTTCTTTCTTGAGGTTGTTCACAGTACTTGTTTTCTGTAAACATTAATATTTTCTTATATAAGGAAATAGAAATGTCTTTCATTATAAAAGTGTTTATTTACAAGATATTTTAATATTATATCGCTTTTAATTGAGAACACTATTATTATATTGCCAAATTAAAGGTTTCTCAAAATAGAGCTGCTAAATTGAAAACTTGTTTAACACTGTTTTTTTAATTTTATTTTCTACAGAACCTGGAATATCATAAATAGAATGACAATATATCCATTAGACAGCAGACTTGTACATTTTTCTTTGACAAAGCATTCATACTAAAAGGATCTTTAAAATCATTCAGAAAAATTAGAAAAGCAGTTGGCTCAACAAACATCTCTGTCTTCAACACACATTCCAAATAAAGTGGCCCAAAATAGCATTCTCGTGGTATAAAAAGGCATATTACACTCATGTTATAAACTAGTTCTAAAAATTTACACCATTTTCCCTATGGCCTATGTACCTTCTTCCTATCATAAAAAAATAAAGACAGAGATTTGGTTTTATTTACCCCTTTAATGAATGATCACCTGATATCCCTAGAATAATCTTGAATATTCCCATCTTATACTCTTCTAAACCTTCCCTATATGCTCTTAGTATTTCATGTTTTCCTAATCCTATTTAAAACAGTTTAATTCAATTTAATGTCACAGTGTGAGAAAAATTGTTCTCTTGATAAAAATTTAATCTTATAATGAAAAATGTATCCTGAGGGAAAAAAGACATTTTATGAAAATAAAGAATCACTTGCCAAATAATGAAATAAATAATAAGCCAAAATCATATTCAAAGTTAAAATATGCCATCAAGTGTGAGAGATTGATCAATTTTCGATAACAAAAAAAAAAAAAAAAAAAAAATGTAAATATTGCCTTGGATTCTGGCATAACGCGGGAGATGGTGGAATTGAGTCCCACCTGAACCAGGAATTTACTCATCTCATGGCATGTTAAGAAAATTCGCCACTGCGCCATAGGTGTCAGCGCTAATGGCCCAGATGAAAGGTGTGGGATAAAAAAAAAACGGAAAGATAATTCTATTGCTGTTAAATAAACCAAACTCACAAGGTGTGAACTATACTTGTTGAACTATCTTCCTTGAACTATACTTGTTGAATAATCAAATAAACAGAAAATGATAACAATGACAAATATTACCTTTCCTTTGTAAGCCTTAATTTCCTTTGCTTTTGCTTAGAATCCATGATTAATTGAAGGAGAAAATGTGATTTCATAGAATTATTTGTAAATTTCCTTAGAAAATTGTACTGAAAAAGAAATAATACATATACATAAATTGTGCTAATGACCCTAGAAACAGATGCACCAATATATATATATATATATATATATATATATATATATATATATGTATGTATATATGTGTATATATACATATATACAGAGGAAGGTGTTGTACCTCTGACCATATTGTACCTTTGACCACCGAGGCTGTGGCGGCATGTAGAAACATTTTATAAATTAGTGTTTAGCTCCTTCCCTAGAGGGCTTGTGTAACCTACTTTGGATTATTCAAGTCAAAGAGGATTCTTGCCAAAAAATACTTATCCATTTCTATCACAAAAATGTAAGTTATTTATTGATGACATTTTGCCTCATAATATTTTTTGTATTATGTTTTTTTAGATGGAAATCATTTGACAAAGTAGCTATTACAATAAGAAACATGGTGTAGCCTCTAAAATTGATTTATCTTAACCCTAAAATTTGTAGCATACTTTTTAATTTTCACTACCAGGGTGTTGTACCTCTGACCACGACTAGTTGTTGTTCCTTTGACCAGGTCAAAGGTACTACACACCTGAGTATTTTTTTTATAATTCAACTTTTATATTCTTCTGCTACAAATTAAAAAAAAAATTAATATTATTACATATTTAGTCACAGAGATCTGTGGTATTAAATGTCCAATGTTTAAGATCCAATATTTGAAAAAACAAACTTTAAGTGACAAGTTTACGAGAGAAGATGAAAATTTGTATGATATTGATGTTGAAGACATAGTGGATAAACTTCCACACCCTACTATTACTAGTGGATCTGCTTGACAGATAAAACGTTTATCGTTTGGACTGGATTTTTCAGCATATTAAGCATAACATAATATCAATAATATTTTTTTTTATTATGCTTACATCCTTGTCCTGTATTTAATAAACTTACAATATTACTGAATACAATATTTTTTCTGGACTGCTGTATTGTTTTTACGTGGTCAGAGGTACAACACCCCGTGGTCAAAGGTACAACTACATGTTATACCTTTGACCACTGTACGATTATTTTTTTAAAAATTAATAAAAAATATTAAATGTAAAGCTAGAACCTTGAAAAAATTAAATATGATAAGCAATAGAATACTAATTACAATGAAATAAAAAAAAAAGAATTTAGCGTTAATATTAGGTACACCTTCCCCTATATATATATATATATATATATATATATATATATATATATATATATATATACACACACATAAATTCATATATTTACAAATATTATTATTTCTTTCAAACATATTTACAACAATTTTATTCTGATTTAATCTTTGAATAATTAGGGTTATATTTGTTAAAATAGATCATGCATTGCACAAAATGTATACTTATATTGTTTTGTGCTTCTTATAAGTAATTTATTTTTAAATGAACACAGTTTGATAAGAAATAATCCAAATCCCTATATGCTTTATTATTCCGTCTCATCATATAAAGAGTGGAATTGCTAAGGGATCTAAGTGCCATTTTACAATGTTTCATTCTTTGACTGCAAAGTAATCCATGTTTTGGTGCCAATGCCCTGCTACTACCAACAACCAACAAGAGTAGCTCATTGGTCTTTTAGCAGGTCATTGGCACAGGAACATAGATTTCTTTGCAGTAAAAAATTGTAAAATGGTACTTAGATCCCTTAGTGATTCTTCAAATTACAGGCAAAGCATTAATCAGGATTTATTTATTTATTTATTTAAATTTTAACGTCCATTTATTATTAAATACGAATTTTAGGACGGGTTATCTATAGGTTACCACCCTTTTCTAGCCAGGATAGGGGTGATGCCTATTCTTTTTTCGAAAGAAAAGCCACCGCCCCTAGTGGGAATCGAACCCAAGATATAATCAGGATTATATCTTAGCAATTTAAAGATCACCTAAGATATAATCAGGATTATATCTTAGCAATTTAAAGATCACCATTTTTCCACCAGAAGAATGTTGCTGGCCCAATGAGGAAAGTGGGGAGGAAGGAGACTTGGATTTGAATCTCCTTTCCAAATCCATGATGAAGACTTTGAAGGAATGTATATGAAAGGATCAATAACTATATAAGTAGAAGGTTATAGCAATAACTTATTTTAAATCATGAAGGAGTGTTAATAATATGTAAAACTAGTCTGGCAATTTAAAACAATATTTTGACACAATTGAATTTGTGTATTTAATTGACCATTCTACTTATATGTGTCTGCAGAACGATCCGTGTGAAGACATGAGGAATGAACTCAATGTTTTATACTACTGCCGTACGTCCAATGATAATGTTTATGGTTCTGGTTTTGTAGAGGAAGACAGAGAAAAAGACTGCTGCCAACAATCTAAAAAGTGTACATAGTTCAAAATGCCATGAAACCACAGGTTGAATAGGGTTTACTGCTGCCTTTTAAGTACTCATGTTAACACAGTACAAGTCTACATCAGGAAAGAGGCCAGGATGGGTGTAATGAGAGTTAAATCCCTTAGCACAAGGAGATGATAATGTGAAATCTGAGGATAATAAAAAGGGAGTGAACTTTATCTCACTCAATAGAACAAAACCACAGCGATCGAAACATTTTTTTTATTGAAAAAGTTAAAATTTAACTGTTAAAAAAAACCTTTTATTTTATAAGTTAAAAAATAACAGTTAAAAAAAGTTTTAAGAGTAAAAGTTATTTAGGAACTTCTAAAATTAGGTATATGAAAATAAAAGTTAAAGTAATACTTTTATTTGTTCAATGTAAAACAAAAGTTTTAAGTTTTTTAATCAAGAATTTTAGGGTTTTGTTGGTTTACAATACTTGGAATACTGGGAAGAAAGAAAATAAACACTTCCACACCTATATTAACTAGCACTTATCCTACACGGAAACCCAGCCACTCAAGTAAGTGTTGAAAGAGCCCTTTCAACCCTAAAGTTTATATTAAATGATTATAGATATTATCTAAATTCCAAAAACTTACAGAATATATTATTATAGAAATTGAATTAATTCTTTAAAAGTGAAAGGTTCTTTCTTTAATAATCTATTTTTGTTTATAATTAATCATTAACTGACCCTTTGCTCAAATTTATAGAATTATCGAAAAAGGCGAAAGGTCAATAACACTATACCACTGACAGTCAAGACTTGGCCCTGCTAATGGAAGGTTCTCCTCAAGTTGAGGCTGAAGTTGTGTTTTGAAGCATATTCAATTGAATAATTAAGTCAGGTTTTTAAAAAAAAATATTTGAATTATAATTTTTGCACTGTTATGCCTTGTTAAAAGCTGAAACTTGTTCAAACTTTTTTTTTTTTTTTTAACTTGATTCTTAAGATTTCTGAGTATAATATTTGTAAAGTTTGAGAATATAATGTAAGTACGTATTTAGCATTATCAAGTACTCATTTGTTTTATTATCTAATCCCACTTCTGCTTCAAAGTAGCAATCATAAAACCTTCAGTAACAAAAATATTAAGCAATAACCTGCAGTTTTTTTTTGTTTTGTTTTTTTGTATTTTGTGTATATATGTATAGATTATTACGGGACATATATGTCACATACCGCTCAGCAGTTGGAATCCCTAATTGACACATGTGTCCCGTACCGATCCTACGGCGAACCTTGTATCGACGAAATTTCATGCCGAAGCCAACGTGTTAAGGATTCGAAAGTTTTAGTATACATAAAATAAAAACATCGTTAATCATCATCATTCACACTACTTATGATACGAAAATTGACAGGAAGGTTAAATTTGACCCCTTATATTAAATCTTTAAAAGAAAAATGAATAAAGAGGTTAAATACACTTAGGAAACTTCATAGCTCAAAGTAGAAAATAGGCAGAAAAAAAAGATGACTGTCTAGCAGAACTACTTTACTTGCAACACTCACAATACTGCAATCTACCTTAACTCGGGTGCATTACATTCCCCTCTAGACCAAAATTCCCTGCAGAAACTGAACCTAACCCCAACATAGCTCCCAAAAGCTGGCCCCCCAATATGTTTTAATTGAGAGGAAATCGTTGACGGTTAAGATTGTAAAGGTAGATAATATTGTGGTTCGGTCATTTGGTAGCTTAATAAAACTACATCTGATAGTTATTGCAAGATATTTATGTCAGACAGAAATTTTAACTAATATAAATTGCAAACAATTTATGTCTGAGATATATATTTCTATCACAATCTATAAGGGTGCGTTTACATCTGACACTTCTCGCAGGAAATATATAGGTGTCGGATATAATAATTATGAGAATTATCTATCCGGCACCTGAGATATATTTCCTGCGAGAATTGTCAGGTGTAAACGCTCCCTTAGATTTAAGTATAAATGTAATATTTGTTGTATAAACAAAATTGATCCTCTGATTTTCATAAATGTCATTTTAGTTTAAGGGGTCATTTAAAGTAGTTAAGCAAGTTTTCTTTTAAAATGATTTTACTAATTTTGTTTTTTAGTTGAGATTTATTGGATGTATTCTTAATGCCTTTTCAGACATGAAGAAACATGCCTCTAAAATGCATCACAGTGTTGTCTATCTGTCACTATTTTGTATATCCCAAAAATTAATTCTTAAGTATAAAAATCCTTATAAATATTCTAGTCAGTGATTAGGAATAAAACTGAAATATATATCTAACCTGATTTGGGAGAAGTTCTCAATAAGAATAACTGGAAAGGTTAACTAGTGGTGGTATGAGATAAGCTGATGTATGAATCACTCATGACTTGGCTGATACGGGAATTACTGATATGAGTCAGCCTATTTATGCACAATAGATTCTCCTTGTGTAAATGAACAAGGAGAACCTGTTGTTTTTAGTTGGATTATTTTTTTACTAAAATACTTTGAATCAAAATATCAAGTTTGTTTACTACCAGATCCCGCCAACCAGAACACTGTTTATCAGCGAAGTTCAAATGAAATAAATCGTAATGTGAATGGTTTTACGTTATCTTTTACTCCATATATTAAAATTTGAGGAATTGAATGAAACCACTTTAATACATTATCTTAAACCATTTTTGATTTGTGGTTCCGTATAATCAAAAATAATGGATTGACTTGAAAACTTTTCCAACTTCATCCAAACTAAGATAGATATATTTTGATAATATTTTTAGAAGTCTTACAGGAAAATTAGTTTAAAAAACAGAGAGTTTCCGCTTATTTTTTTTAACAATACGGTTGGATGCGACGTTACAAACGAAAAAAAAAAATACAGTTGAAATATCATAATTACTGTTCAAAAGCTCTGTAAATTTCCTATGAAAAAACTCTCAAGCATCATTTGATAGGAACATCTCAGCTGTAGAACATGTTGCTTAAAATGGCATAGGTGTTGGTTTTGCTCCATTAGGGAGCTTATCACTCTTATCCTGAATTTGTTTTTAATTGTTTAAGAGCAAAATTAGTTGGCCAATATAACTAAGCTTTGAAAATGTGAACAAACCGATCCGATTTTCTGTTTTTAATTTCCCAATCTTTAAGTACAGCAGATATCAAGTAAGAGAGGGAGCAAGCTATTTCCCCCTACAATGTGCTACTCTAGTTTTTCTTTTAGATTATAATCATTTATGAGCGAAAAAAACTCGCTTTTCTATATAGTATTTTCTATTATTAGGTATTTAATTTTTTTAACTGAAAAATGAATTTTTCTTCCACCAAAAATAGTTAAAAGTTTGACAATAAAATATTAGAATTTTCATAAAGGAAGCATGATATGGCAATGTGCTCAGATGACACAGTTCCTGTGAGTCATATCTTTTTTGTTCATTATTGTTCAGTCAGTACTGCATTATTTATAACATCATTTATGCTCCATATTCTTTTAATTAAAACCTGTGAAGATTACTCCATATAAATTGAATCATGCCCTCGCATTTAATTTTATGTACAACATACGGGTTAACAGTTTTGGTTTTATGCCTAATTCTAGCCCCATGGCGTGCCCCTGGGCTTTTCCTCATCTTTATTTTCTCTTTACATTAATGATCATCCTCTTTCTAATATCTATTTCAAGTTCCATCTTTATGTTGACTCCTAGATCTACCCCTCTTTTCTATAAAATTACTGTGAGTAAGCTGTAAGATTATCTTGATAATAAGCTTTTGAGCAGTAGCTGGTAAGCTTTTGTTGAATCCAGAATACTCCAAACCCATTGTAACAGGTTCTCAATCTCTCAGTTCCACATCCCCTGCCTCAACATCTCTATAAAATTTTGTACATCTGTTGAAAACCTTGAAATTATATTTGACCAAATTATTTCCAGGAAAAATCATATTTCCCAATAATCGAAATTTTACCCCGGATTGTTCAACCTCCATCACCATCCCCTGCCAACAATGACTCATCAACTCCCTGTAACCTCACTCTTATTCCTCCTGTTCATCTGTGTTTGATTGGTTTAGGGTGGACTTACTGGCAATCTCAAGGAAAAACTAACAGGGTTCATGAACTGCTTCGTTAATTTTATAAACAGGACCCCCAAAGGCTCTCATAAATTGTACTTCCATCATGAGTCAAATTGGGCTTTTCCCTGTTCATCGTTGCCAGTACTTCTTCGGCACAGTTTCTTACCAATTATTAAATGAATATGTCAACGGCAGAGAAGGTGAATGAGAATTAGCAGCATTACTATTGGAATACCTTTAATGAGTACTGCACTTAGGAAGTTCAGAACAGGACTGGCCAGGGGCAGCCTCTCCAAGAGGCCACACTTATAAAACCGATACCCCTGCTCAAGCCGAACTATAAAAATAGCACATATTTCTTTCTTTCGCTTGACAATAACAATGACAATACACACATACACAGGGCCCCCAAAATAAATGGCAAAACTTCAGGAATCGATGCAGCATGAAAAAAGAAAGAAAAAAAATTCCTTTGGCATTTTTCTCGTTTTTGCTTGATTTCCGAGAAAAACACAAAAAACGACAACACATAATGCCTATATAAAAATCATTAAAAGGATATGTCCATATATAAGGATATATCATCCACCCCCTCTACCCTCCCACCTCTGCCTCCCCCCAGAATAAAAAAAAAATGTTTTTGTCAAAAAAATTAAATAACAGAATGTAAAGCTGGAAGTTCAACATAATTTAAAATAGATACTTTTCTTCGAGGGAAAGTCATAAAACACAAAACAAAAAAAAACTTACAATACAGGCATGACAATGCACATTGACAGACTGGATGGCATTTGTGCATTGCTCTGCTGTAATCTGTTCCCAGGCCCATCTGATGCGATGGATGAGGTACTCCCTTGAGCCAATGGGCTCCATATAGACCAAATCTTTAATGTGTCCCCATGCGAAGAAATCGGTCTGAAGATCGAGCCGGCCAAGCTATTTGCCCACTACGCCCTACCCAACACCATGGATAGATAGTGTCCAACCAATTTTGGACTGCCCTCTCATAGTGGGCTAGACTAACGAAGAATCAGCTTCCCAATCTTTGTGTCAAAAGGACTTCCTCAAAGAACACCGACATTTTATTATGGAGGAATGTGTGGAAATTCTCTGCATCAAGTCGAGGGTTCAAAAAATGGAGACCTATTATTTCATTATTCCACACAAAATCATAGGCATACTCACTCCTATATTTTTAGGGTAAGGAAGGTGGATTAAAGGAGGTGGGGTGGGGCTGGGAGTGTGAGTGGAGGGGTGAAAGATAAAACATATATTTTAATTATTTTTATATAGGCATTATGAAAGAATGCACTTTCACAATTGTGTTTTAGGTTTTTGCGTTTTTCTCGGAAACTAAGCAAAAACGAGAAAAATGCCAAAGGACTTTTTTTATTTATTTTTTCATCCTGCATCGATTCCCGAAGTTTTGCCATTTATTTTGGGGACAACCAGTGTGTGTGTATATATATATATATATATATATATATATATATATTATTTATTCTTATAGATGACCCATAATATCCAAATTCTTTTTTATCCTAGTAGGCATGGGGTCATTAAAGGAGTCTTCCCTTTTTTTTTATACTACTTTATTTATTGGGCCCGACATGTTTCGTGCGTCTTTTCTTCGCACCTCTTCAGGGGCACTTCTACAACAAAATATCATTTTTTTGAACATCACAGAAACCTTTTTTCTATTATATTAAAACTATCAATGTTCCACAAAATGCATTACAAAATTATCATGCTCCCTTAAATATTACCCCTACCCTAAATATTGCAATAATTATAACTAAATTACATATTTTTTATAAAAAGTGTTAAGTCCTACCTTGCAAGGAAGTCCTCTCGTTCCCAAGTACACCCTCTGGAGTCCGGCTTATTACTAACCCTGTAAGTGGATTGCCAAAATGCCCCTGTCGTTATCTGTCCTTAGTTGTTTTCCTAGTTAAGTCTACTCGTCAAATATTTTTTTAAATTATTTAAATTATTAAGCTAAGGACAGATAACGACAGGGCCATTTTGGCAATCCACTTATAGGGTTAGTAATAAGCCGGACTCCAGAGGGAGTACTTGGGATTGAGAGGACTTCCTTGCAAGGTAGGACTTAACACTTTTTATAAAAAATATGTAATTTAGTTATAATTATTGCAATATTTAGGGTAGGGGTAATATTTAAGGGAGCATGATAATTTTGTAATGCATTTTGTGGAACATTGATAGTTTTAATATAATAGAAAAAAGGTTTCTGTGATGTTCAAAAAAATGATATTTTGTTGTAGAAGAGCCCCTGAAGAGGTGCGAAGAAAAGACGCACGAAACATGTCGGGCCCAATAAATAAAGTAGTATAAAAAAAGGGAAGACTGCTTTAATGACCCCATGCCTACTAGGATAAAAAAGAATTTATTTATATATATATATATATATATATATATATATATATATATATATATATATATATAGTGGAAGGTGTTGCACCTTTGACCACTGAGGCTGTGGCGACTTGTAGCAAAATTTTATAAATTTTGGTGTAATTAGTGTTAATGGGGTCTCCCTTGGTCTAGTGGCTAGCGCGCTGGATTCATAAGCGGGAGATGGTGGGTTCGATCCCCACCGGCGACAGGAATTTTCTCATCTCAGGACTCGCTGAGAAAATTCCTGGTTGCACCCTGGAGGCCCGGCGCTAATGGCCAGGATTTGTCGATGCACCGTAAAAAAAGAAAAAAAAATTAGTGTTAATTAACCTACTTTGGATTATTCAAGTCAAAGAGGATTTTTGCAAAAAACACTTATCCATTTCTATCATAAAAATGTAAGTTATTTATTGATGACGTTTTGCCTCATAATATTTTTTGTATTATGTCTTTTTAGATGGAAATCATTTGACAAAGTAGCTATTACAATAAGAAATATGGTGTAGCTTCTGAAATTGATTTATCTTAACCCTAAAATTTTTAGCATGTTTTTTAATTTACATTAATTAATTAATTTTTTTGCATTACCAGGGTGTTGTACCTCTGACCATGACTAGTTGCTGTTCCTTTGACCAGGCCAAAGGTACAACACACCTGTGCAATTTTCTCATAATTCAACTTTTATGTTCTTCTGCTACAACTTTTTAAAAAATAATTAATATTGGTTGCTTCAATTGTTTAAAGAACTACAAAAAAAAAATAAATGAAATAAGTTCAAACTGACTTTATCAATCGTCAGTGTTCCAGTTTGAACCTATCGCCCCTTATTGTTCCACCTGAAGATGTAAGGCCTCACCGAAAAGTGCAGGAGAGGAAAATGTCAAATGGGGGCCAGCCTAAAGGGAAACCTCATTTCCTGACAGATATTCCTGAAAATCTAATTATTGAAGCTGAAAAAAAAAAACGAAAGCACCACCCTAAACGTAAGACACCACATACAAATAAACCCCTTCCTAAAAAAGTGGTAAATAAAAAGAAAATTATTCTAATGACAGTTCAGATTCTGATACTGACACCGAAATTTCTAAAGGAATATGATTTTATACTTGTTAAAAATAAAAGTAAAAAGACTATTACATATTTAGTCACAGAGATCTGTGGTATTAAATGCCCAATGTTTAAGATCCAATATTTGAAAAAACAAACTTTAAGTGACAAGTTTACGAGAGACGATGAAAATTTGTAAGATATTGATGTTGAAGACATTGTGGCTAAACTACCATACACTACTATTGCCAGTGGATCTGCTTGACAGTTCAAACATTTATCGATTGGACTGGATTTTTCAACATATTAAGCATAACACAATATCAATAGTAGCTTTTTTATTATACTTACATCCTTCTCCTGTATTTATTAAGCCTACAATTATTTACAATATAACTGAATACAATTTTTTTTCTGTACTGCTATGTTGTTTTTACGTGCTCAGAGATATAACACCCTATGGTCAAAGGTACAACTACATGTTGTACCTTTGACCACCGTATGATTATTTTTAAAAAATATTAAATGTAAAACTAGAACCTTGAAAAAAGAAAATATGATAAGCAATAGAATGCTAATTACAATGAAATAAAAAAAAAAAAAATGAATTTAGCTCTAATATTCAAGCTAAGAAAAATTAAATTTTGCTAAGTGGTCAAAGGTACAACACCTTCCCCTATATATATATATATATATATATATATATATATATATATATATATATATATATATATATATATATATTCAAACAAAATGTTACAAACAACAAACAAAAGATATGAATTAACATTTTTAAAAAAATATGAATTAACATTTTAAAAAAGTCGGAATTGATTATTTTTTTTTTTTTTTTTACATAAAGCTTTTGTCACTAGCCTTTATCATAGACTTCAGGTTCACCAGCTAATAAGCAGTGTATAACAGACAGTCATCTAGTTTGAAGGGTTGTTTGATATTTCTTCTAGATTTTCTCCTATTGTTTTCACCCATTCCTTCTACATCTTCAAAACCATAAAGGTCATCAGAGCTATCATCACTATTTGATGAGGCTCTTGACAATTGTTTTTCTGTACCCTTTTTATAATCTTCCGTAGGTCTTTCAATTTTCTCTTCAAATGTGTCATTCATATTATATTGGTATGAGCCTTGCTTTTTTATTAAACCAAGTTTTGTTTCATCAAAAGTTACATCTAGAGAACAAACAATCTTGTTCTCCAGTGCACCCCACAGCCGAAATCCTCCTTCTGTATAACCAACCATTATCATAGGTTTTGCTTTTAGTTTTAGTTTACTTTTTCTTATTTTTTTTTTTTTTTTTTGGAAGTTTTAGGACCCATGATTGAGAACCGAATACTCTTAACTTGGAGATATCGTTTTTGCCATACCATTTATTGGTGTTCGGTCATTAAGATCACTTGACGGAGATCTGTTCAGTTGATGAGCTGATGACCTGAATAAAGGTGTCTTGGTAGATCACTATCAGCAAATTTAGTCGTAACTTTGTTCATTAAAGTTAGATTCATCCTCTCTGATTTTGAGTTCTGCTGAGGCGTGTGGGTCATTTTGTATTCAATAATTATGCATTTATCTCTACAATACCTTTTAAAATTTGCAGAAGTAAATTCATTACCATTTTCAAACCGAATGTGTTTTGTTTTGGCTTCATGTTGAGTCTTCACCAATTTTATATAATTCATTAAGTTTGGTTCTGCATCATTTTTATTTTTCAGGAGGTACTCAGAGGTAAAATGCAAACAAATCATCCACAACTACCTGGAAGTAGTGTTCATTGTCCATTGTTGGAGTTTTCACTGGTCCACTGACGTCTGAATGAATTAGTTCACTAATTTCCTTTGTATGGCAAATTTAACAACTGTAATCCACGTCTATTTAGATGTCCCAGCCTTTTGTGCAATAAACTTCTCTTCCTGGAACTTAGCCCACAAAACTCTGTGTTGACATTGGCACATTTAGGTTTTATCTTTAAAAAGAAGAGGTTACACTGACCATTGTTACAATTCAATGAGAGAGAGAGTAAAAAAGAAGTTTCTTTTTAAATATATAAATAACATTATTATGTCTATATGAAAATAAATGAGTTATTTCGTATATCCTTGGAATATGATATAACAAGTTAGTCCACCTGAGTAATTATAACTAAACAGAAATATCTGAAGGTAATAAATACATTGAGTACCATAATATTTTTGAATTCAGTGCTGAATATGTATTTTTTGGCTGGAGTGTTTTGGTTTATTGTATACTTCTCCAATGCACGTTATTAAATCTTTGATAGTAATAACTTTGACGGTTGGTCGTCTTTAAATATCCATTCGTCCACTTAATCATGAAGCCAACAGCTTAATCTTCACACTGAAGACTTGGGGTATGATTCTGTATAAAGGAGAAAAGAGTAGTACATCTTAGCCATTGATAGTAGAGATGTTACTTTTTAATGGTGCCTTTTTAAATATGGTTAACTTAAAATAATAATTCCACAGGTATAAATTAAAAATATAGTTTACTATATATATGCATACTTACTTATACTTTTCACATTCTAAAACTCTACCATTACATATTTTAAACACTGTATTATTCTCTATTCTATCTTCAGAAAATGAATAACAGAAAAATAATAGTTGTTTAAGCACTTGGTTTCATAGAAATAATATTATTCCTGTTAATTTACACTAATGTTAAAGGATCTAAACCCACCCAAAACATTGCTAATTAGATAAAACAAAATCAAAGTACTTTGAGTGAAAAAGATCCATTTTATACAGAACTTTGGCCTCTTGAATGATCTGATTGTATATAATAAACAATCTAAATAACTTAGTTCTACCAACTGTCTCCGAGGAAACGGTCCTCAGAGGGCCCAACATCTTTTCTGAGTGAGCTGTTTTAATCTGACGATTGTCATCGGATTTCAAGAAACTCTAAACTTTGCTCGCCCAGCATTGATTTGAAACGATTCTTTTTTTTCTTCTTCAAGAATTAGTTTATACTTCTGTATAAGTTTATTGTTCTTAATGTTATTTCCTCGTAGCACTAGTAACATCGAAAGCCTTCAAACATATGATTTATTTCCGTCCTGAAGCGAAATACTTTTGATATCTCTTATCGAAAATCTTGTCTAATAACTATTCAAGATCTTAAAATACTGCGCAAAATGGAGATCATATCAACATAAATACATTGTTATCATGCTCACTAATTGACGCTTAAATTAATTAGGAAGACGAATAACTATCGAAATCATCATCGAGGATATTAAAAGTCAGTTCTCTGCACACGTTTCCAATTTTCAAAACAATTTTCTTCTTTCAATTCTAACAGGACCATGTTAGTCAAGTTAAGGATGTGGCAATAACTGCAACTTTACCTCTCACTGGAAGCGGAGTTTTATGATTTTTTTTTTAATATTATACTCGCTGAAGTTACTACGAAGTTAATAATTTCGTTTTCACTCTTTCTCCAACCTGACTGCACCTTAATCACGGATTGTATAAAGTTATGCCTTATTTTCGATTTTACGTTTCTGTGAGACTTTCATTAGAGGCCTTCCGAATGCCACTATAACGTACAGCCCAGGGTACGAACAGTTATAGAAATAAATGTTTGGAACACAATATTTGACTTTGTAACTTTGTTTGGGCTAGTTAGGAGGTAATGAACATATCAAAATTCCCCGTCCGTGGCCTTTGAGGAGGGGGAGGGGGTTAGAAGGTCCCATTTTTCGCGCTTTCGCTTAGATCTCGGAAATCATGCGTCCTTGCGGCATGAAAATTAGATAACAAATAAAATTTGATTACATTTTCCACAAGTTCTATTCAATCAAGTTTTTCGAGATATCTTTAGTTTTCAATATATCCGCTCTTGAAAGTCTGTAATTCAGGGGGGGGGGGGGGGGGGAATGTTGTGTTCATCGTGAAATCTGAAATTTGGCAACAACTGTCGACTAATGTATCTTTCAATTTCTGATCATTTCCAGTATTCTCCGAAATATGCTCCATTATTTAAACATAGTGGGTGCTGGTCGTATAAATAGCACAGAATATATCATTCTATATTCATATATCCTGGTCTTTCAACGGTATACTCTTATATCAGAATATCTCTCAATTGCAAAATCTAATTGGAAATTTAGGGAGAAAAAAAAAGCAACTGGTATATAAAACTAATATCATGTTTATTTTTATGATCTTAATGAAAATTATTCTTGGTGTAATTGGCATTAAATGTTTGAAGTAAGTCTCGCATTAAAGTTAAATAAAAAAAAAAAAAAGAGAGAGAATTACCGTCATTTAGGGTGAGTTCGAACACATTTTCGACGTTTTCTCGTAATTACAAAAGCCAGAATTTTTGTAATCATCTGGAAAAATTAATTTATGTACCCTTAATATTCGTCTATCGAATAGTGTATTTTGTTTTTTGAATATCTAAAAAATTTTCAATTTTTTATATCGCTAAAATGTGTCCGAACTCACCCCTACGTGTGGGGTGAGTTCGGACAGGCTTTAATTTTTGTAAAAATCTTAATTTAAACTATAGCTGGAGTGAGCTCGATCATAATTTACGATATTCTAAAGAGGAATATTTTCTATAATATTTTTTAGATTTACAAAATATTCTTTTACTTTTTCCTTATCAACTTCTGCTCTACACCTTTTGATGCTTTGTGTAAGGTGTTCCATTAATGGCTGATTCCTTTACATAAAGCCGTCAAACCATTCCAGTCTGGGCTTGCCTTAAAATCCTGCGATTTTTTTCCTGATCTATCCAAATATGTTTTTACGATTTGGCGAATATCTTAATCGAGTTAATGGAAAGACCCATTCAGCTGCAGTTAAAATTCCCTTTGATATTTTTTTTTTCTTCTTGACTGAATTTTGTTTGGCCACCACTTTTTTTTTTGGTGTGCGTTCCTCTAACTTTATCATCTAAAGTCGATGTAGGTATTTTTTTGTACAACAAAATACCTAAATCGATCCGCTTCTCAGAGACTTCTTCAAAGCCTCTTTGGAATAAATACTGTTTCCCTTTAAGCCAAGAGGACGCGGGTATAATTGATGCATGTCCGAACTCACCCCACGGTATGCGAGATTTTTACTTAAACGAGAAAAAAAAAAAACGTTTGAACCAAAGAAATAAGTATATTTATTTATTTATCATTAGACAACATATAAACCTACTATACAATATAAAAAAATAGGGTTTAACTACTTCCAGAGCCTCTACACAGACGTTTGTTTCTAGCATTTCGAAAATCATGGAAATTACAACTTACTTTAAAATATTTGTTACTCACTTCAAAGTGTTCTCAAGGCGATTTCGGCTTAACTATACGTGGAAAATGGAATATCGATCGTATTTGTCAAGCAAATTATGACCCTAATGAAAAATTTGCACCTGGTCACGTGATTTCCTGCGCCATGCACTATTGTCCGAACTCGTACGACCTGTCCGAACTCACCCTAAACGACGGTACTTCAAGAAAATTATGAAAGTTGCTACAACTGGCCTCCTTCTTATAGAACACACTGACGACATCCGATCATCGCCGCTGATGTAGCCCGTCCAATCTTATCATGGTTAGTTCTCATTTGCACACGATTCATAAATCCTTGTGATCAGGTGGTTTATGTCCTAAATGGGTAAACTTTCGACTTAAGCCCACAATACATATAAAAATTAAGTGACGAAAATTCAAGGCATCGGGCCGGTTAATGCGCAGGGTATAAGCTCCCAATCCATCTTCCTGATTAATGTTGATAGAGCGAGCTCGTTATAGCTTGCCCATTCTGAGCTGAACACCCGTCCATTTGACACCATAGTTTTCCTTCAATTGCATTGCTCATGGGCGTATATAAGGGGGGGCTGAGGAGGCTGCAGCCCCCCCCCGAAATTTTGATTTGATGGTAAAAACTTGTCGTAAAACCCTTAAAAATAAATTGAATAAGATCACTTAGCTTATAAAAAATATTTTATTTTACGTGTAATAGCGTTTTAGTTGCCTAAAACTATTCCAAGCTCTAAATTTTTAGTATTCAATACCCCGGAAATGGTCTCAGCCCCCCCCCCCCCCCCGACCATCATGGTAAAACAAATTGGCTGTGTCTTATGCTGAAAGACACAGTATCATATAACCAAAGGCAAACGGCAGGGGAGAATATAGAAAATAATATCGAAGGGGGGGCTGAGAGCATTTGGAGGTATGGAATACTAACAATCTAGAACTTGGAATAGATAGCCAACTAAAACGCTATTACACGCAAAAAAAAAAAAAAAAAATCTGAGCTAAGTCATCTTATTTAATTTATTTTTAGGGTTATTGAGACACATTTTTTCGATTACATCAAAATTTCGGGGGAGACTGCAGCCTCCCTCTCCCTTACATTCGCTCATGACCAAAGGCGAGAGTTGCGCGAGTGCCCTTTTTGCAGGTATCGCCAGTGTGTTCTACAAGAAGGAGGCCTGTTGAGAAACTTTTATGATTTTCTAAGGATTTTTTTTTCTATTCTATAAATTTTAATGTATGATTTACTGTAATCATTAAATATTAATTTAATAATTTCACCAGGTACAATTTCCAGTTATTAGAACACAATTACCTTCCTCATACTGCTACAAATGAAGTTATTATTTTTTCTTATTTCATGTAGCAAAGATTTAACCTATGAGATGTATTCACCATATAGTATTTATTTATAATTGATTTTAACTGTAAAATGAATTTGCTAGTAAAACAAGATACTTAAAATGAGAACCAATTTTTTTTTGCAATAGAGCCTAGTAGAAGCCGAAGTGGCCGATTGTGTAATTTCTTTTAGTGTAAGGTTTCAGTGCATATTTTTAGACTTATAGAGTCTTGCTAAATAATCCTGATATTGAAGAATAGCTGACAAAAGCGGAGTCTATGCCTCCTCAGATTTTTTTAAAAAATATTTATAACTATACCTAGATAGTTGTAGCTTCTCTTTTATCACACCAAAAATTAAGTTCTAACTACCTGCCCTGGAAAATCGAGATATAACTACAGGGGGTAGTTGTAGCTCTTGTTAAATCTCACTAGCTGGAGTTACAACTCCAAAATATAGAAGTAGTAGCATCAACTCCGTCTTATCACACTATCCATTGGAACCTGCATGGACTTTATAAGCAGGGGTTTTCTTAAGGACAAGCGCATTACCATATTCTCAGATAGTCATACCGATATAAGAGCTCTATCCATGAATAGAATGAAGTCCAAATTAGTGCAGGAATTTAAGGACAGCCTAAATACCCTGGTACTTTGCAATAGGGCGAAGCTAAAGTGAGTTCCAGGCCGTTCCGGCAGCCATGGCAATGAAAAAGTGGATGAGTTGGCCAATATCGGGGCCTATACAGTTCCCTTCTCACCAGAAACCCCAAGCGGGGCAACACAGGCTGTGGTCAGATTATGCATTAGAAGACCGAAGGAAGCCGAATACAGGAGGAAGTGGTGCATCAGCTCAACCCAGAGCCAGAGTTTTTGTGTTACATAGACAGGTAGAGAATGGAGATTCTTCTTAATCTGTGCAGCACTAAGATAAGACTAGTAATATCTCTCCCTAAAGAAACTGCAGAGGATGATGAGACCTGCTTTGAGGATGATGAGACTGGGTACCATATTGTATGCAGATGTCCAGCACTTGCAGCTAAGGGATATATAGAATTTTTATGCAGTCATCATCGACGATCCAAAGAGGATATCTGAATTGAACCTTAGTACCCGCTTAAATTTAAAAGATAATTAAATTTTACAAATTTTGTGGGATTTGGCAGCTTGCAGAATATTTTTTAGAAGAATATTGATTCTCGAAACTTTGTCACTAACTAGAATTATTTATAAATAGCAACTTTTTGAACAATGTACATTAAATGTGCATTGGACTGAAAGTTCATTTGATGCTGTTTTAAAAACGTAATGTGCCTTTAAAAGATAATGTCTACAAGCAGAGAAAACTGGAGTTTTTCACAAAAAAAAAAAAAAAAAAAAAAAAAAAAAAAAAAAAAAAAAAAAAAAAAAAAAAAAAAAAAAAAAAAAAACACGGTTTCTTTAAAGTAACGTCCAGAACAGCATATGTCTGGAACAAAAACAGACATTTTTGGTCTAATTTTACCCCCTAGAGTATTGTCATCTACTTGTGATACACCCTATATACGCACACACATATAATTTTTTTTTTTTTTTTTTTTTTTTTTTTTTTTTTTTTTACGCCGCATCGACATAAATCTTGGCCATTAGCGCAGACGTCCAGGGTGCAGCCAGGAATTTGCTCAGCGAGCCCTGAGATGAGAAAATTTCTGGCCGGTGGGGATCGAACCCACCATCTCCCGCTTATGAATCTAGCGAGCTAGCCACTAGACCACGGGAGACCCCAATTATTCATGTATATGTATATATGTGTGTGTGTATATATATATATATATATGTGTGTGTGTGTGTGTGTGTGTGTGTGTGTGTGTGTGTGTGTGTGTGTGTGTGTGTCTGCGCCCTTGAAGACTCAGAAATTGTCCAAATTAGATGAGATTAGGTAAAAAAAATTACTTTTTATCAAACAAAAGGTTAAGTTCATTAATCAGCACACTCTTTTTTGTCATCATTAAGGCTTTAACCTATATATAATGTAAACTTTGAACCACCATTGTTTTCATGATCTACGAGTTCTGAAGCATGAAATTTTCAGTCAGCACTTTCGGATTGCATCATCAAGTCAAAGTCATAAGTGGGTTTCCTTTCTGTGGAGATAAAAGCCTAAAAATAAGTTTGACATATTCAGCAATGGTATATAAGAATAATTTGGATAAAGGAAGCAAATAAATATTCCAAATTAATTCTCTTTATTGTTATAATATCTCTCATAAAGAGTAGACCATTAAAAAAAGAAATACATAGACAAATAGATAATTTGTATTAAGAAGAATTATCCTTTAAAAGTTAAATGACAATCTGCTGTTGGTATTTCTATAAGAAACAAAATTTATTAATACACTGAAATTTGTCTCAATGCACACTAAAGTACAAATTATTTCATGAACAATTTTATAAACATAAAAAAAAGTCAAGCAAAATAAAAATATTAGTAGAAAGAATACTTCTGTTCTTATATTTCTACGATCTAACTTCATTGTTTGCTTTTTTTTTTTTCTTTTTTTTTTATAATATACAGTAATTACACAATTTTAACTCTTTCATATGTAGTAGTATGGTTCTATAATTGTAAAAAGTAAGGTTTTATTTTTTTCAATAAATCTGAAGTTCAAGCAACTATCTAGCCTTTTTTTAGTCATTTTTTTATTTATATTTTTCATAGTATCAAATGAAAAAAAAAGTGTTTTACTGATAAAAATCTAACATCTCTTGATGTTTCAAAATCATATTTTCTGGCTCTCTTGCTCAATATCTCGAATCTACAAATGCTATTTAAATTATTTCTTTTCTAATTATGTTTCTTTTTTTTATGGAAAAAAGCTTAAATACAAAAATAATACAAATCAAAATAGTGGTTTGTTATAAAACTTGTTCGTATATTGTACAATGTAAGGTTTTGAAATTCATTTGATATTGTCCATCACATAGGAGCACAACTTAGCACATTCCTCAGAAGGTGGGTAGCATTAATGAATAATATGCTTAAAATAACCCATATAAATAATTCCTCTGGAAAGAACTAAAAGATGAAATAATTAAATATGCTGGCCAAATTGATAATTAGGGATAGGATTTTTGTATGATAAATATTCTAAAACAAATAAGAAAGTTAAGAAATTAAATCAATTTTTAAATAAATTGTTTAAATTTTAACAATTTAAAAACTCACAAAGTTTCATTGAGCAACCCAAATTAAAAATATACGTCGAAAATATGTATCAGGATGTACTATTCCAATGATAAAACAAATGTATGAGTTGACTATTTGTTAAATGTTTGTTAAAGAATTTATTTATTAACAGAAAAGCTAATTGAATTTCCATTATACAAAATTAAAATTAATTTTATATTTTAGAAAGTAAATTTTCTTTGCCAGGAGTTTTATTCATATTGTTTTTACAGTATGCCATTACTATTTGGCTTATTTATAAATACAGCGATTAAGAGATGAAGTGACTTTGGTTTGATAAACCATTACCCGTATATTTTGACAATAATACTTATATTATTTTTCAATCATTATTTCAATAAGTGTTATACCTACCAAGATTAACTTTGCTCAATTAGAAGTTGTTTTTCCATTTATAGTATACTTATATGTTAATATCTTTTCAGTACTTGAATAATGTGGCTATAAAGTAGATCTTTGGCATCTTTTCCCCACATAAAATCCAAATGATTGTACGTAGATATTTCTTTAATGTCTGGCACTTTTTGAAGCTTAGAATATATTTGCTTTACTTCCTGAAAAATGCAACACACAAAATATATGATAAATTAACCCTAAATAAATTTTCTTCTAACAAGAAGAGAGAGTATGTCGTAAGACATATTTCTGGTATTACATATATATGTAGTGATGAAATTATGAACTTCCCATATTTTGGTCGGCGCTAATGGTCTAGATGCAGATGCGCCATTATATCACAAAATAAATAAAAAATTCCCATATTTTGGCTTTTGTTCCTTTTTAGATAGATTTTCATTCAAAGAGATTTCTATATAAAGATGTTACATTAATACTCCCAGGTTTCTTTAATCTCTAGGTATATTTTTGATTCAAAGTCAATGGTTGGTTGGGATTCAGCTAGGAAAAAAAAGAACCGCGCTAAAACGTAAGATCTTCAGGCACAAATCCATATTTTACGTTTTGGCTGTTCTTTGTCAACCTTCTTCAGCTAAAAAATAAATATGCACAATTACAAGTGAGACTAATCAAACAGTAAGAAACCTTTTTAAACATCATGACAATAAATTAAGAACCAATAGTTTGTTTTATATAAATGCGCATTAGGTAGATAAGTAGTTATTATAAATAATGTGGTTGTCGGTAAGTATAATTATTAACAAAGGTTCAAAGTAAAACAAACTGCATAGAAACATAAGCCAACAGCAAACAGGAAAAACGAGCCGCACAAGCACAAAAATCATTTACATTTTATATTATAAGAAAAAAACAATATATTCTTTTTATGTGAATTTATATTTTATAATAATTAATACATAAATACATACCAATAAAAAAAGCTTAGAGGAGGGAGGACGACCAAGGTGTCATTTAGGTGACCCTGGTTAAATGTTGGAAAGAAAGCTTCTAGACAGAAGTTTTATAGCTAGGCTTGGGGAGGGTAAGTTGGTAAGGATGGAAGAAGGAAATTGCTTGATGGTAAAAGGAGGCTGTAAAAGGTGTTAATGTTTTTGAACACACAGATAGAAAATTGTAGAGAGCCTGGAAACAAAAACTGAAAGGTGGTCAAGACAGCTTATGGAACATAGTGGAGTAAATGGGGGAAATGTTTTGTTTGTTCAATATAGATTTGTGCCTGAAGCATCCAATATAGATTTGTACCTGAAGATCTGACGTTTCTTTCTCCTAGCTGAATCCCAACCATCCCTCGACTTTGCATTATCTTAACGGCTAACTATCTCCATCTCATTATATATTTTTAATTTTTAACAGAATTGAAATCCAAGTTACAATATGATACGTTCAATTAATATGATATTTGTAAAATCTGTTATAAGGAATAAAATGTTTTACTTACTGATACTGATGATATATAATCATTTGGACCATAGTATAACAAAATAGGTGAAGTTATAGAGGATAAGTTGTATTCTGGTGGGTTGGTAGAATTGTAGATTAATTTATTATGAGCACCATAGTCATACCAGGTAAATTTCCCTCCTAAATATAGTGACAAATTATTCATATGAATGAAATATTCTTTAATTTTTTCTTCATAAATAGTTAACTTGGCAACCCATGAATTGAGGCCAGGTTGCTTCATCATCCTCATATATCTTTACCAACAGATGTCCAAGCTTTGTTTAGTAGGTTAAAATATTAACCTTCTGGGGAGCCTAAACTTAAAAGCATGTGGCACTGTTATATTAATTTGAAATTTTATCAAAAATATATTTTGAAAGGTAACGCAATAACATTTTTTGTATTGATCATATTATTCGTTGTTCTAAAATATATTTGTTTTAATGTATTATATTTTTATAAAAGTATAGTGTGTCAAGGAAGTGAAGCTTTCGAGAATTTCGCATTTCCCCTAATAATATTATGATAGTGTTATCGAGTCATGAAATAATCTTACCATTATGAACAAGCTGGCTGAAATGGGTCAACTGTTTAATAGATGCACCAGTAGGACAAATGTCTGCTATGTAAGGTATTATACCCTAGGATTGAAAAAATCATAACATGGAAATTAGTATTTGGATAGAAAAGTGAATTGAGGAAAATAGATAAAAATAAGTTTAAGAATCATTATGTTTGGAAAAAATATTATTCTCTCTCAAATCAAAATATACATAAACTCTGCATATATCTCTCAAGATATTTATTTTTTGGCATAACTCCATTTGTTTTTAGTCCAATTGGCAACTCTTCAGAAACAGTCAACTATGAATTTCCAGCCTTAGCCTAAGAGAACCTTCTACAAGCAGAGCCAAGTCTAGACAACTTTCTAGCCAGTTTAAGGATGTTACTTTTCCTTCTTTTAAGAATAGTAGCCACAACCCTAAGTGGGAATGAAGCCACAGTCCTACACATAGTTAAACTTAAAGGAAAATGAAAGTTGCCTCCTTTCCTAAACATCTATAGTACAGCAAGGAATTCTTTCAACGGGCTTTGATATGAAGAAACCCAACCTGCTGCAGGCGGGACTCAAATTCTCAACAATATTCTATTCTCTCATGAGAATCTGAGGCGACAACAGGGAGACTCCCTCATCAATAGAAAAACAAAAACATTTATAGGCACAGTAGGCTAGCCAGCCTTAAAATGTCAGCGCCACATTATGACATGGATGACTTATCTACTGTGGCTGTAAATATATTTAAGTTTATCTCCTGGTGAGGTACTGAAGGAGTAAAACTAGCCTAGTAGTGATTAATAAATCATCAATGTGATAAGTAAATCGAATAGGTTTTTTTTTTTTCGATAATTACTTTCTTATAAAATTAACAAAATAAAACAAAAAACGTAAGTATGTAACTCATTGAGAGTAGATTGTTAACTGTTGATGATGCGAAGGTAGGGATTATCCGGGTTCGGTCGTTACTTCTTAATAAAACTACATTTTACAAGTGAAAATGGTTTTATTGTTGCCGACGTTTCGGCTTGAAATTCAAGCCTTCACCACCTACACCATCCTTCCCATAAATCCTCCAAAATTTCCCCCCTACTCTACAAAGACATAAAAACTACCCACTCCTTCCTTAAAACCCATAACGAAATAATTGTTACCCGGGCTGACAAAGGGAACAAAACTGTTATCATGGACAGGACTGAATACACTGAAAAAATGACCCTCCTCTCTGACAACACCACTTACTCACTGACCCCCAATAACAGAGATCCCACCCCCTCTCTCACACAATCCATTAACCAACACATACAAAAACTCCATATCTGCCTGCCCTTCATATCTGCCTCCCTTCCATTAACACAAAAATTTTATGACATCTGACTTTACGACACTGCTCTTTCTTTCATCCCTAATGTAGCCCCCAACTCATTGTGCCGTCAGGAACCCTCCCCTTTCACCAACTCCTTTCCCCTAAGTTTTCTTGTATCAACAGTCAGGAAATGATCCCGCATCTGTGAGGCATAGTTCTCAATCTTCTCATCGGTAAGCCCATCTTGTTATTCTTATATCTGTTCCCATGTACCTTTAATCTAAGCGGTGCTATAGCATATTGTTTTTCTAGCTATATATTATGTTTTTAGTTTTTTTCATGTATATCATATATATATATATATATATATATATATATATATATATATATATATATATATATATATATATATATATGTTAGTATTAAATCTGTCCTGCTTGTTTTTACAGCCCTGATGAAGGCTTGAATTTCAAGCCGAAACGCCGGCAACAATAAAATCATTTTCACTTGTAAGTATGTAACTTTTATTCTGAGCTCATTTTTTATTTGGACATGAAAATCAGCCTTTCAAGACTGTCCAAATATTATAATTTGTCTATATTATTTAAATTCAATCTGATTATTGCAAATCAATGAAGTGGATGGAACCCTCTTGTAAGGACAGTAAATGTTTCTTATGTTGGCTAACTCAAATGTGAATGGGAAATTTATCTATTTTGAATATTTTTTTTTTGATTTAGCAAGAAACCTAGGATAGTATGGGTTAAGGATTTTGTAACTATTTATTTTTTATTTTATTCTTGCATAGTCCAGGGGTGCTATTAGCCCTAATGCTTTGATTAAGGTTGAATGTTATTGATTAAAGTCAATGATCCATCAAATAGTTCAATTGAAGCAATTTAACGGCAATAAAACATGCTTTTGGGGGAAATAGTTGCTTTTATTAACAACACTTTTATCATCCTTCAGTCCTTTCCTAGTGAGTTGTGTTGTACGTGCTCCTAATATATGAGGATCCATGTGATGGCTTATTTTATTTCTCCCATTTATTATAAACAATTATTCATCAACAACATTTATTATAAACATTCTTAAAACAGAATACACGTTATACCATTATCGGGGTTCGGTCGTTATTTCTAAATTAAACTACATTTTACAAGTGAAAATGTAGTTTTATTTAGAAATAATGTTACATAAAACTACATTTTCACTTTTAAAATGTAGTTTAATTTAGAAATAACGACTGAACCCCGACAAAGCCGAAACGTCGGCAACAATAAAACCATTTTCACTTGTAAAATGTAGTTTTATTTAGAAATAACGACCGAACCCCGACAATCCCTACCTTTGCATCATCAACGGTCAACAATCTCCTCTCAATGTTATAATATTATGTTACATTGCATACAAATTAGACACTTCCAAAGTTTGGAAGTTATGAATGGGCGAGTCAATATTATTAATAATAAAACTTCTTAAAATTTGTCAAAGAATCCCTACATTTATGAAAAATAGTTTCAACTTATCTCTTTTACCTTATCCAAGTGAACTGAGTCAAATCCTACGACAAATGAAAGTATTTCATTACATATGTCCAAATTAAGAGTACACAGAATGTGATCAGCTAAGGATATTACAACTGAATGATCCAAAACATGATTAAGGTTAAATAAATGAGCTGCATCCTGGAAACAAAAATCAGATTTCTTAACTTAATAAATCATGCAACATTCATCAAGAGAACATAACTACTGTATGTTCATCTCTGTTACTTTTATCAATATCTTAGCTCTTAAAATAATGTCCGAAATCAAACATAGTTCTATAGTACTTAGAAAATGAGTCATTAAGTTGAAAATGTAGCACTATTTCCTTAATTTCTCCAGAAAACAGTTTTTCGTAGTATTTGTAATTGCAAAACCAAGTAAGTCAGTCCATTTTCCCAAAGCCATGTCAAAATCCTTAAAATTAATATTTGTGGATCTAAAAAATCAAAATTGATCTTCACTTAGTAGTAGTAATTTCCATTGTGTCAAAGTGCGAGTGAACATCAGACTGATTCCTAGTTTGGCTTTAAAGAGGATAATCAAATAATAAACAGAAGCAATGACTAATGGGATTAATAAAATGTTAACAAAGGCACGTAGGTATTAGCACTAACAATAAAATATCGTATGAATAGGTAAGTTTAGCCAAGATCTGATGATGTAGTAAATAAGATAATATACTCTTAAAATAGTGCCAAATTTTATTCTTCCACAAATACCGGTGATTTGCGAATTCAATTAAATAGCATTATTTTTTGCTCAATGAAAAAACAAAACAATTAGGGGAATTTGTTTAAACTTTTTGTGCCAGTTTTTGATTTATTATAATATTGGTTTATTTTTCATAATAAAACCAAGGTGAAGGAATAACCCTTCAAAGCTCAAAATATACTTTTATTACATAATCTCGATGTTTCGGACTGTTCGTCCATCTTCAGGAGTGCTAAAATAGTATATTAATTATAAGATACTGCAGGAATACCATTTAAACAACATTATATAAATTACCATTACCCAAGCTATTATATCATATTTAAACAATTGATAAATTGTAACTTCTTTTTAACTCACCATGTCCTATCAATAAATAATGTTACATTTAAACATCATAAATTAAATAAATATTGAGAATATTTCGTTTAAAGCCTTCTGCTCAAATTCAGGAGCATAAATATGCTTTAGGTCCACCCAACGAACCTATGTATGTAACTGTATAGTCTTCTTTTTCGTACATGGCCACCACGAATGAGCGAACACCAGCGGACACATTTTTGTAATGCTTAGGTCCATCTGACAAACCTATGTAATGTACTCTGTTACATACAGTCTTCTTTTTCGTACATGGCCACTGCGCATGCGTGAACACCAGCGGACATTTTTTTATGACACATACAGTCTTCTTTTTCGTACATGGCCATGCCACTGCGCATGCGCGAACGCCAGTGGACACTGTTTTGTGACAGTTTTTTGTAACAGTTTTATTTTCCAATTTAGTCACTGCTAAAGCAAATTTATGCTAAAATGATTCCTAATCATTTTCTGGGGGGGGGGAGTTATTTTTATTTATTTTTCCCCTAATGTCCAACATTACTGTGGGATCGCCCCCTTGATTGGTATACCAAACCGACCTATTCTGGACGGCTCCTCCATGACAGTCTTCACATCCCACACACGAAATTCTCAATACTGCCAGAAACTTGATCTCGCCGAGGACCATTCTTGGAATGTGAGTTCCTCATTTCCAAATCTGGTGGACAATGGGTTCTTCTTTTATTTTATTTTGGTCAAATATAAGGACTATTTTTGTTCATCCTGCATCAGAATGATTATTTTTATGAATTTGTTTTATTTTCCTAGATTCTATATACATTCTAGTCAAAAAAATATCTGCTATCAATGAATAATCTGACATGTTTACTTACAATTAACCAATCGCTTATTCTCCCGAGGCTCCTTATTGCACCTTTTGTGTTATTGAGAAAGGCTACAGGAGCCATAGCACTCATTACTTTAACTTTTTTGTTGTATTCTGGTCTAGTTGATGCCATCACAAAATAAATTGATGTGCCTTGGGAATGTCCGATATATATCAAGCTGTCTTTATGTGTTGTATTCAGGATATAATCTATTGTGGCTGGCAAATCATAATAACCCATTTCATGAAAACTGCAAAGATAATATAAAGGAGATGAAAAGAACTTCTACTCCTAATATGTTTTTATATTTTATTCACGTCGCTTTTATTTCCGTGTAGATTGTCTAAACTACCAACAGAATATTTTTTAAAAATTAAGAAATGAATACAATTCTCTGAAGCTGTGCAGTTTAATACCAACAACATGGTTTCCATTAAAAATATGGCTTCTTATCAAAATGGTAGCTTCTAAATAATCTATCTTTCAACGACTGAATAACCATGGTGATAAGAAACACATGATATTAAACTTTTATAATGAATGTAATCTGTTAAAAGACTGACTGTTTTATACATATAACTTATTAGTTAATTTAGTCAAAACAGTATATAGTACACTTTTATTTTAGCCTCTGTCTAAAATAAATATACATTATATACTCTTTTTATTAAATTCATTGAATATATATATATATATATATATATATATATATATATATATATATATATATATATATGATAATTATTAAGTGACTAAGAATTATTATGCTAAGAATTTCAGAGATTCGTAACATTCTCTTACTTCATTTTATTGGGATTTGTATCACAATACATTTAAATAAAGTCGCTTTTATTTTAGTCCATGTGTATTCAGCATTTTGTATTTTGACATTCAATATAATTTAAACTTTCATATCATTTGAATCACCTGAAGTTCCAAAATTTTGCATCCTTTGTTGTATAATTTAGATGACGTCTACTGTAACTGTTTCCTCTGCTGTTTGTTAACCAAACATCATAGCCAGCATCAGATAGAACAAAGCCTTTAAAGAAAGACAAATATTAATAATAAGAAAGTTTTCAGTACATTGACTAATTAACTTAGCCTATTCAATGATAAATGAATCAGAAATAACTTTAAATTAAACAAAGTAGGTCTCCTCTTGGTCTAGTGGCTAACAAAATGGATTTTCACGTGGGAGATGTGGGTTTGAATCCCACTTATGGAAGGTTGACTTTTTCAGCAATGTGCTCGGTGAAAAAATTCTCTGCTACACAATGGATGTTTTGAAAGAGTGACAAATTGTAGATAGGATTAGGATTAGGATCGGGTTTTAGGGCGAGTAACTTTTCGGTTCTTACACCCTCTTTCCAATTGTAGATAGTCTATCGCTATTGACCTAGAAGCAGATGTGTTGGAAAGCAAAAACAAGATTCAATTTTTTGGAGAAATAAGATGAAAACAAGTAATTTTAATCTCATTTAAGCATATATTCCATTTACACACTTCCATCAAATTGAATTTTAGCATCTTAATGGCAGCAACTGAATTTGTTCATACAGTGCCACTGAGGCTATCACTGCTTATCTGACAAATTTATTGATA
Source organism: Gonocerus acuteangulatus (assembly GCA_946811695.1). Taxonomy (NCBI): domain Eukaryota; kingdom Metazoa; phylum Arthropoda; class Insecta; order Hemiptera; family Coreidae; genus Gonocerus; species Gonocerus acuteangulatus. The sequence goes on along the minus strand of OX328132.1, from coordinate 90,874,832 downwards.
AAACAATTAATTATTTGATACACCACTGGTTCTATTAAATCAAAAAGAGAATAAAATAATCATAGAAAGCCTCCCTGCTAAAATTAAGTAGAAAATTACCTTAAAATGTTTGAAGCGCAGGAATGTTGAAGCATATACTTATCTGTTCTTGGGTCAAATTTTTCAGATTCAAGACTTTCTGTGCTTCCAACATTTTTAGGTAATTTCCAAATTAATTTTAGCAGCAAGGCTTTCTATAATTTTTTTCCGTTTTTAAAGGCGCATCAACTATTTGGCAATTAGCGCCTCTATAATTATTGTATTCTCTTTTTGATTTGATAGAACTAGTGGTGTATCAATTTTTGTCAGTTCATTTAAATAACTTGTAATAGTTTTACTTTTGGGTTTCATTATATTAGAGTTCAGGCCCTCACTAAATATTTAATGTTATTTCACTGAGAGTAACTGCTCTTTTCACACATTATATTTTTGATAAAATAATTGAACAGAGAATATTCTATTTAGAGGAAGAAAGTTTTAAAACTATAATTGCTCACACAAAAAAATAATCTAGACATGCCGCTGAAATCTGATTGGTTCTTTCAATGAGCTCATTCCTTACTGAGCATCATGAGCATTTGTCTGCATTGCTAATGCAGACAAATTGGCTAATTCCTTACATGAATTATCTATTCCTTACCAAAGGCATTTGTGTTTTTAGATAACACCCAACAGTCTGAGCTGCAAAGGACTCCATGTTGAAGAATTACAGGTTTTGAGCTAACCAGTGATCTGTTTTTTCCATGAGGGATTCGAAAAGAAGTAAGAACATAGCCATCTGTTGTAACTATATGATGTGTCTCTGCTGGATAGCCCAATGCTTGTATCCTCTCAGCCTATCATCAAAAAAGATAAAGTTTAAGACAGTACACAAGTAAAATAGTAGTTTTTTTTATAATGAATAAAAGTGTAACATGCATTCAAAATTATATATATGTATTATGAATGTATTTAAGTTTTTTTTTTTTTTTTTTTTTTTTTTTTACTAACAATATTATGTAGGTTGTAAAAGAAATACATGTATGAATAGTCTGCATTGAGACAAGAAGAAGAGTATTTTTTAACTCTAAATTTGGTGGATTCAAACTAAAGATTTCATAGACAATATTTGGCATTGGTAAAAGTAGGTTCTTCATGTGATGTTAAGGCTTTAAGTATATTTTTAACAAAACACTAGGTACCAGTTAATATATATATATATATATATATATATATATATATATATATATATATATATATATGTATATATATATGTGTGTGTTATGGAGATAAGCAGTCCAGGCTAGGTAGGATTAAGACACCTATATATAGGCTGCCTTATCGTAATAAAGCCAGTTGTTATCTAGCATTCATGTGTGTTGTTTGTCCCCCAGTGCCTGTGTGTGTTTCTTCTTTACGCCTATGTTCATGCAACTCCGTGACCATAACGGTGGATGGAAAAGCGGAACCAGCACGAAAACCTACAAGATCGGCTCTTGCGTATTAGGATGGCGGATGGAACTACACCCATGGTGATTCTAGCAGAGGGAGTCGATCCACCCCCGGCAGTCTTCCGAAGCCGGATCAGTCGACCCTGCTGTGGATAAAAATCCGCACCTCCAATGCTCATGATATGAGGACGGCTATTTCGGAGAATGAGCAATTTACCGAAGATGCAGGGGACCTCTGCCACTTCCTGAAGGCGGGTGACAGGGTCAACAGGGGGGGGGGCTTAGCCCCCCAGAATGAAAATTCACAATCTTTTTTTATTAAGTTAGAAAAATATATTGTTTATACACATTTGTAGTAATAAGTTCTAATTAATGTATGTTCTTAGTTTAGAAATTTGATTCTACACCCCCAGGCACGATGGTAAGCTCATACTAAATTAGCCCCCCAAAAATGTTTGTCTAGAGCCGCCTATGCTCAGTCGTGTTTACTTATATTTCTTTAACGTTATTAGTTATGTCCCAACTTTTGGCATCGGGTCGGCCGCTCAAACGGCAAGCTCGGCAAATATTGTTTAATGTAGCTAAGTGTTTAAGGAAACAAAATGTCCGACTCGCAGGAACTGCGTCATCTTAGCTCGGTTCCATTCACATCCTTAGTGTCATTTTGTAGACTTAGAATAGAAGCAGTTATTACTTTGTTTAGATCATTCTTAATGTAAACACATATTCCAAAGAAAAGCAAGATTGTCGGCAAGACAAAAGAAACTATCCTAAGTGGAAATTACTCTTTCCGCCCTCCCAAGTTTCGCTCTACTACGAATATGTTTCTAATTTACTTAACTTGCTTTACTAACATATCCATTTTAGTGTTAAATGCAATTAAAAAAATAAAATTGTACAAGAAAATGAGAAAGTAGTGGAATTTTTTTATGAACTATGCCACACACAACTAGAGATGTGGGTTTTCCGGAAAATTTTGAATCGGAAAATTTTCCGAGGCACTAATTGTAAATTAAACTTTAATTTCTAGAGGCTACAAGTAAGCAACACTGGATTATTTGTATCAACTATATTATATTATGCATAGGACAGCATTGAGTTTTCCCCCTTCCAACTAAAATAATAAGCAAAATTATAATGATCAAAGCATAAAAATGTGATTTATTAGTTCTTAATCATGTATATAGCTGAAAAGTTAAAATATAATAATTCTTTAAAAACGCTTATACTATATATATAAGTATATAATACTTTAGTAATTAATTAAAGAATACCACATTGGACAAAATATTTTATTTGCTAAATTGATGTATAAATATATCCGAAATGGAAACAAAATATATTTTAATGTAACTGCATGTTTCTATTCTCTACAGAAACATAAAAGGAATTTTTATATTAATAACACTGACACATTTCATGAAAAAGCTCAATTACCATAAAAAGTCGAAAGTCCAACTCGCAGGAACTGCTTCATCTTAGGGCGGTTCCGTTCATATCCCTAGAGTCATTAGTAAAGAAAAGAATCTCCAAAAGAAGGAGGTTTAAGGCACCACAACTGCATCCTAAGCGGAAATGACTCCCCCACATTCTCTATGTTCCTGCTATTAAATGCAAGTAAAACGTTAGGGGACAAAACCCCATTGAAATTAACGAAACTGACAATTTCGAAGATTTAACCATTTATTTCTTCAATTGACATAACCCCATCGAAAAATACTTTAGAAACGTTTTTTCTAGAGAATGTAGTAACTCCGACTACATTCTTACTACATTCTGGAATGCATATGTTCCAGATGCCATAATTTTCAACCGTTTTAAAGATATTAAGGATAACATAAGAAGATTCCAAAACTTTTCATGTATGTTAATTTTTTTTTTTCTAATACGTCAATAACTCCATACATAACAGACATATATATATATATATATATATATATATATATATATATATATATACATATACATATATATGTACAGGGTGTCCCAAATAAGACGGCTCAATCTAATTTTGCGGCCAAACGGTTGGTGTGAGAAAAAAATGCCAGAGGTAAAAGTTGTAGGGTTTGACTTAAGCTTTCTAAATAAGTCGACCATTTAACGTATTTACCGCGCATGCGCACTCGGCGCTAGATGAAATGTTAGGGTTCGCAGATGACCCCTATTATTATGCACATCATTTTAAAGGGACTTAAAAAAAAAAAAAAAACTTTGCCACAAACGCACTTCGATATCTTTAAAATAAAATGAGTTTCGAGCGATTCAAATTTGATTGTTTTCAATTAAAACGATTTTTTGTAGGCCCTCCTGGTTCTTTAGTTCCTGGGTGGTTATAGAAACCTTTTAGCGCGGTTACTCCCTATTTCCATAGGGAGAACCCGCTTATGAGGTTGACCTCATGACGCAATCCGGAAGTGCTGACTGGAAACTTTCACGTTTCAGACCCTATAGATCACGAAAATATGGGTGGCTAAAATTTGTATATATATATATATATATATATATATATATATATATATATATATATGTATATATTTATATATATGTATATATTTATATATATGTATATATTTATATATATGTATATATTTATATATATATGTATATATTTATATATATGCTTGTCTGTTCGCGCTCCTGACGGCTCAAAAATGGTCCGATTTTGATGAAATTTGGCACAAAAATCTGTCTTCTTATTTGAAAGGTCATGTTCGTTAAGCAGCAGACTCCGCCCACTAGAAGATAGTGTTTGGGGCGAAATTCGCGCAAAAAAATCGTAACGCTTACGTTTTTGAGTTTAAATGCTTGCAGGTACTTGTTTTATAGGTTTGTTAACATAAGAAAACGAATGAAACCATTTTTAATGCGATATCTGTAACCGTTTCTGAGAAAAGTGGAACCAATGTTTTTGTAAGTCATTATTTTTTTGGGAGTACTTAGAATCGCGGGATTCAATTGAAATATTTTCTACATCTTGGAAATTAATCCCAACTAAGATGTTTAAATTTTGGTTATATTTGGAGTTAAGGAAGCATGCGAAAAAAAATATTTTATTAATAGACGTGAAAAGTTTTCGGATCTCCATACATTTCTCGTAAATATCTCGATAACGGTTGGGAAATCGTGTATGTGGAAAGTGACCATTCGAATGCTTACTAAATTCTCTACAAAAAATGTTCTGAAGCAATATTCAATGGGACAAGGTCAATGAGAGATATAAGCGCTTAAAACTTATAAAGTGTTTGTTTTGAAATGGGTATTCTCTTTCTTTATCTCACTTTTTAATTGGTTGTTTCTAGTTTTAAATTGCATTTATCAGTAAAATTAGTATTTTAGTAAAATAAGCTAACAAACAGTGAAAGGTATTGGTAATAAGTTTGGAGTGGCTGTGGTAATCATGATGGCAGTGGCTGTCAGTTTCCTGTGATTTGTGATGCTAATCTATTTCTTCGATATGCACGTAACCGCGCTAAGATGACGCAGTTCCTGCGAGTCGGACTTTTTTCACAGGCCCCACATTCGTTCAAACTAAGATATAAATTTGAGCTACATTCGGAGTAGAGGAGGTGGCCACGAAACACGTACGGCAAAGAAAAAATAAAATGGTACAAAAGGAAAAAAAAGTCCGACTCGCAGGAACTGCATCATCTTAGCGCGGTTCCGTTCTCATCCGAAGTGCGATAAGTAAAGGAATATAGCAGCTATCGGTAGGTTTTGATCTTTCGTTAAAAATATAAAATAAAATCTCAAAGAGAAGCGCCACATATGGAAACTGACAGTTTTCTAAGCGGAAGGGACTCCCCCGCCATCTCGACACTCACTCTAGGAAAACACTATTACCAATATGTTTCTTATTTTCTTAGCTTTACTAAAATACACATTCCACCATTAAATAAACTCAAAAAAACAAAAGTGAGGTTAACAGTGTCAAAAACCCGTTTAAACGAACAAAACTAACACTTTCGTGGGTTTAAGCACTTATTTCTCCGACTGACATCGCCCCATCGAAATTTGCTTCAGAATCTTGTAGCGCGGTTCCTCCCTCCCCCA